>BRDA01009328.1:7490-22184 GCA_036984385.1 Crenuchus spilurus | reverse complement strand
TTCCTACTATATATATATATATAAATCACATTTTATCAATAAAATCACATTTAGATTAAAAAGAATTATGGTTAAAGTGAGGTGTGTAAATATATAGTGGCATGCAAAAGTCTGGGTACCCCTGTTAAAATGCCAGGTTTATGTAATTTATAAAAGCAGATAATCTGTAAAGTTCAATTGAAAAATGTTTAAGGGAAGAAAAATTAAAATAAAGAACTAAAATAATGTGGTTGCATAAATATGGACACCCTGTTACTTTGTTGAAGTGCCCTTTGAATTTATGACAGCATTCAGTGTTTTTGGATGGAGTCTATCAGCATGGCACATTTTCCCTACTCTTCCTTGCAAAAGCCCTCCAAATCTGTCTGATTGTGAGGGTATCTCCTGTGTACATCCTTCTTTAGGTCAACCCGCAGATTTTCAATTGGATTAAGGTCGGGGCTCTGTCTGGGCCATTCCAAAATTTTGATCTGGTGAAGCAATTCTTTTGCCAACCTGGAGGAATGCTGTGGATCATTGTCATGCTGAAAGGTGAAATTCCTTTGCTGAAAGGTGATGCATGGAACGGTTCTTAATTTCCTCCACCTTGAATAAACCCCAGTTCCAGCTGCAGAAAACAGCCCCACAGTATAATGCAGCCTTCACCATGTTTCACTGTGGGTTTACGTGTTTGCACAGTGTTGGATTTGCACCCAACACACCTTTTGGAATTATGCCCAAAATGTTCAACCTTGGCCTCATCAGACCATGTTTTCCCCTCATGATTTAAGCAAAGCATCACCGAGCTTTCTTGCCACCCTACCACAGAGCCCAGACATATGAAGCATATTTTATATTGTTGTCATATGTACTATGCCAACAGTACTTGCAAGAAATTCCTGAAACTTGTTAAATGTTGCTATAGGCCTTTTAGCAGCGTCCTGGACAAGTTTTCTTTTTTTGCTTTTCATCAGATTTAGAGGGAAGTCCAGTTCTGCCATAAAATCTCAGGAACAGGAATAAGAAAATAATTGTATTATAATCCACATTAGGATGTACAATACAAGGTAATGATGAATCGTAAAATACAGTTTTATAGGACATGATGGAATCCAGATCCTAGCCCCCTTTGAGCAAGCCGAAGGCAACAGTGGCAAGGAAAAACACTCTAGAAGTATGAGGAAGAAACCTTGAGAGGATCTGAGGCTCAGTAAAAAGAATCCATCCTCCAAAGGCTAGGTCTTGCAACATTCAGTGTCGAGCAGATACTGCTGGACAGATGGACAGCAAGGGCAGAGCCACCTCGAAAAATTTAACACAAAAACAAGTACAACAGAATAAATATAATTGGCCAAAGAAGTCTTTGACTAGATTATGCATTTCTATGGTAGTCTATAGCTGTGTTCATTGTAGTGTAGGCTCTGCTTTTTATGCCATTAACTGGTGATGGTGCCTATGTAAACTGCATACACTTGCAGTAGCACAGACCACAGGTCTTTTATGTCATTAACAGCTGAGCAATGCCATTGTAAACCATGCACAATGCGCTACCGCAGAACATGGGTCCTATATGCTGTTAACTGCAGGTCTATGCCAAAATAAACTATGTACAAATGCTGTAGCATGGACCATGGGTCCTTTTTGTTGTTAACCATTGTGCATTGCCAATGTATGTTGCATACAACTGTGATAGCATGTGCCACAGGCCCTTTATGCCATTAACTGTTGGGCACCAGTGCACATGCACGAAATGTGAGGCTACAGGCCACTCTCATACTCTTCAAAACAAAACAGGGTGCAGTTAACTTGTGCAATACAGGCATTCAACCATGTTTCCTTTTATGATGTGACCGGGAGATGAGCCTACAAGGTGGGAGGCTATGGCCACAAGCTCTTATTAGTGAATGTTGACAGAGAAAGAAAGACAAGCTTACATTGACAGTATGTGGTAAAGGGCACCACGACAAAGACTATTTAGGTTATAGACAGAACCTCATTTGAATGACAGCACAAGCTCCCACTCTGCTTGTGCAATGCAACGTGTAGTATTAAGGTATGTAGAGTTGCGCATGTGAGAACACAATGCGAGATTCAGCGGAATACCACTGAGTAAATGTGTGTGCAGTCACACAAATAGCAATGTCAGATTGCGAGGAACCAGCAGAGTAAACTCATGCACAGTTGCACATGAGCCAATACAAGATCAGGTAAGAATTTGGAGGTGAAAGATTATATTTTTTCTTGTTTTATTATAATTTGCAACATATATCTTTATGTGTGTATCTAATATAATAATTTATATACAGTGGTATCCCTACTTAAGAGCATCCCTACTAACGAGTATTCCAGGTAACGAGTCAAGATCTCAGAATATTTTTGTTCCAGGTAATGAGTAAAATTCCAAGGAACGAGTAGTTCAACTATGCCAACCACTAGGTGAAAAGTGAAAGTGCTAGTGAAAGTGACGCTAAGGTAGCAAAAGGTATTGAACAAGAAAGTTAGATAAATTTTACTTTTACTTTTCATATGATAAGTGTAACCATGCAGCCGCCAGCCTACACGAGCACCGTCGGTCTCCCTCTCATTAGTGTCCAGCCTATACAAGCATCGTTGTCGTCTCGTTTATGTTTTTAAAAATCCATATAAACACATTATTTAGCATATTAAAGTATACTGTATATTGGCCGGCTGACACGGATTAATCAGTTTTACATGTATTCTTATGGGGAAAATGCATCCAGCTAATGAGCAAACCAGCTAATGAGCAAACCAGCTAATGAGCTCGGCTCCTGCACGGATTAAACTCCTAAGTAGGGTTACCACTGTATAACTATTTTGAAATCATATTTTAGAATCATTTAGACTACTTTTGCTTTCTGGTACTATATACAGGGGTTAGACAATGAAACTGAAACACCTGTCATTTTAATGTGGGAGGTTTCATGGCTAAATTGGACCGGTCTGGTGGCCAATCTTCATTAATTGCACATTGCACCAGTAACAGCAGAGTGTGAAGGTTCAATTAACAGGGTAAGAGCACAGTTTTGCTCAAAATATTGCAATGCACACAACATTATGGGAGACATGGGTGTTAAAAGATTAAAAAATCATACATTGTGACTTCCAGATTTTTTTCTTTTAGTTTATGTCTCTCTCTCACAGTGGACATGCACCTTAGATGAAAATTTCAGACCCCTCCATGATTTCTAAGTGGGAGAACTTGCAAATTCACAGGGTGTTCAAATACTTATTTTCCTCAGTTGTTACTGAAGACACAACACCCTTAACACAACACTTCAACTAGAGACACACACATCTACATCAAACAATACATTTATAAATCTTAAATACACACACTGACAGAATTCCCTTTCATATATAAAATCACCTTTCACATGTTACTCCCATTTAAAGGATCTTTTTCATAGAACAATAATTTGTTTTAGAATCAATTTGAATTAAACTGCGCATGCATATCACTCTCATATGTACTCTAACCAAAACAGATAACCAACACATACACAGATAACACAGATAACACAGATAACACATACACAGACTGACATACACTAAAACATTCATCAATACAATATTTTTCATTAATAAACTTTATTTGTAAACATACATTGTTCAATTCACACTCTTAACAGGGTTCCTACAACTTAAGGCAAGTTTAATTCAAGACTTTTTAAGACTTTTTAATGCCACTTGAAATTAAATTTAAGACTAACTTCACAATAAACCACCACATCAATTACATAGGGTTAGCGACAGTTTTACCCAAATGTTTATTTTAACATAAAACATGACTTTTTGGTTCAGTGTAAAAGTTTCACACTTTCCAGAGATGAAGACACAGACAACAATACATAATAGGATATCAGCAATATCAGAGTCTGGGAATATTGCACAGAATAAATCTCCAACTCTCTCATTTGAGAAAAGCGCATCTTCCACCTTCCATTCTTACCATGTTCTATGGTGGGACCGTAGAGAGCACCTTGAGCACCTGTATTTCTGTCTGGTTCGGAAATTGCAACATCTCCAATCGAAAGATCCTCCAGAGGATAGTGAGGTCAGCTGAGAAGATCATCGGAGTCTCTCTCCCCTCCAATACTGAAATCTACACCACACACTGTAACCGCAGAGCCACCAGCATTGTGGATGACTCCACCCACCCCCTACATGGACTATTTGCTCTGATGCCTTCTGGCAGAAGGTATCGCAGCATTCGAGCATCAACTACCACACTATGCAATAGCTTCGTCCACCGGGCAATCAGACTCCTCAACACACAGAGTCGGAGCTGAAATCCCCTCCCCCCCATACACGCACAACACCCAACACCAGTTTTTTATTACTGCACTGTACAATCTGGTCATATTGGGTCTTGTCTACTGATTGCATTGCATTGGTACAAATGTTATAGTTCTATGTTGTATGTTTATGGCACTTTATGTTGTCCTTATTGTATTATGTTGTCTGTGCTGCACCATGGTTCCGGAGGAACGTAATTTCATTACACTGTGTACTTGTACTCAGCTGGAAATGACAATAAAAGCCACTTGACTTGACTTGTATAACTGTGTTCAGAGACCACATTACCTCTGCTTTCAGTGTAGCGTACAGCCAAACATTGTCCGGAGATGTGGTGCTGCTGTCACTGTTGTTAATATCAGGGATGGGGGTGGAGGCTAAAATCCATTTAAACTAGCTTTCACAGGAATTATAAAAAATATAAAGATCCTAATTTACAAATATTGACATTTCAAGAAAAAGTCAGGAATGGAAGGTATAAAAGTGTTAATAATTGAAAACTTTGTTGTTTTGTTAAATGGCTGCAGTCAAATGACCTGTGCAAGGCTCTAGGTAGAAGTCAGTCAACCAGTCTAGTGTTAAAATTATTATAATCAAATAACTTCACCATGTCCCAAAATAAGTCTTATAGTATTTTTGGAATATATGGCTCTATTTTAATTAGTTCAGATCATATCATTAGGTTTAATGACATTAATTTAATTGATTATTTGTATAATTGTACATAAAACATGTTAGAAAAATTACACAAGACAACAATATATGAATATGTATGAAGATGCATGTATGTCACAGTATTACTAATTTTTAATAAAAATCATGAAACAATCATGAAAATGGATAAAAAGAATAATGCTAGCCACATGGATGTTAATAACACTTCACATTTCTTCTGGTAATTGTTGGATGGACCCTAACACTGCAGTTTGTAGCCAGTAATTTTTGAAATGGTCACCAACACTGCAGTTTGTAGCCGGTAATTGTGAGATGGTCCCTAACACTGCAGCAGAGTGAACACTAAGCTGTATCCTGGCTTCATCATAAGTGAATTTTAATAACTGTTGTGGTCATAATTTTTGTTGTGTTTTGTTAACTGGTGAGGAAAAGCGGAATTACGAATATCAAATGAATGTCTAATATTAAACTGATTTTACTGCAGTTTGTGTTTAACGTTGCACATGTGACTCCACTGCATTGATTTCCATTGTGTGATTTGAAACATTTCTTGCACAAAATACACCACGTCTCATACATACTGCATTGTACTGGTTTCAGACATGTGGAAAAATCTTGGTTGTACAGCGGATTTTCGTTGAATTTACACTTTCTCATGTGGTCCAATGTAAAGTAACTGCTACATAAACAACATTCATCTGCTCAGAGTCCCAGGCTCAACCACATTGCAGATTTGTTTGTCCTGCTATCATTACTGCGACACTTGAGCACTCAGTAAATAATTAAAATAAAATTTTAAAAAGTTACCAATTCTTTTTAGATTTGAACCTAATTACAATCATAAAATCCTACTTACCATGTGTCAACATGTTTTACAACTCTGAAAGATTTATTTAAGACATTTTAATACCAGTTAAGGCCTTATTTTTAGACTGATGCATTCAATGCCTTTTAAGACTTTTTAAGGATCTGCAGGAACCTGTCTAATTTCCTGTGTACTCCTGTGTTGGTCATTTGGAATATGGCCGAATAAACGCATGCGCAGTTGCACACATGAGGAGGGAATGCCAGTGACAGATCAGGTGGAATATGGTTGAGCAAACACATGTGCAGTTGCGTATATGAGGCAAGTACAGTGATTCTAGATTGGATGGAAAGAACCTGGAACTTGTTCACTGAATCATTAAAGCAAACAGCCAGAACCATTATAAAGTCATGCAACACCTTAGAATCTTTTTGGGATAGTTTTTTATGCACTGAGAATATTATGCAAGTGAAAGAATGAGGTTGCATATGTGTACATTAAAAAACAAGCGCAGCATCAAAGATGATGCCTCCATTTTTAAAGCTGTAGTAGGAAAACTGAGAAAGCGTCTAGATTTAAAGCAAATGTAGAAAGTTTAGTTTTCTCTGTTTTAGGTCCATGAAAGAGCACCTGGGAGTTTTGCTTGTGTTAAGAAGGAAAAAGTTGTTGGTCATCCAGCCACTGATTTATTTAACACATTCCTCAATTTTATTGTGACTAATAGCATCACTATTTTTAGCTGATATAGAAAGCTGCCTGTCAGCTGCATAAAAATGTAAACTAACATCAATACAATAAAACGTGGCAGCATGTACCGAAAAAAGAGCAGTGGCCCAAACTGATACTTGTGGGACACCATATTGTACTTATGTAAGATCAGAAAATATTTAGTTGCATTACTAACATTGAAAATATACTCAGCAAACATATTGTCTCTTAATTTGCCACAATAGCAAAATATTTTCAGAATTACAGTGGTGCTTGAAAGTTTGTGAACCCTTTAGAATTTTCTGTATTTCTGCATAAATATGACCTAAACATCATCACATTTTCACACAGAAGTCCTAAAAGTAGAAAAAGAGAACCCAGTTAACCCAGTTCAGTCATCATTAGTTCCAAGAGCCATCGGGTTTTTAACTGTGCCCGTAGTGAATGGTGGAGGGCAATGTAGACTGAGTTAAATCTTAATTTTAATTTCAATCTTAAGACAGTTTTTACAGTCATAATTACATTTACAATGTATGTAAATGTTGGTCTCAATGTACAGGAGTATACGTATTCAATGTACCTTCAGTGTATACATATTTGCATAGTAATTTATATGGACTTTGGATATACCATTTCTGGAAATATTTTTGGCTGCTCACCTACTATGCATAGCAGATATGCATATAATATATAATAACATAGGTTGCTTATAATATTTCACTTTATACTCTATGTAAGCATTTTTTACTACATTTCTATTATACTGTAGCATTACACCTGTATTGTATTTTTACTGTGTGGAATATTCTGTGTTTTTCTTCCTATCTATCTGTCTGTCTGTCTGTCTGTCTGTCTCCAATGACAAATATTAGATACATGGACTAGATTTATGATGCTTTCAGTCATTAAGAGCTGCACAGTTTGAGAGAAAACTATAGTCATTGTCTTTTTCAGCCATTGAACAAATTCCTGAACAACGATCTCTCAGTTATTTTCACTGCGTAAGGGATTACAACAGCAATGCCACACAGTCCTACACTGACATTCACAGCTCAGCAGGCCATGACTGACCCCTGACATTTGTATGAAGGTGATCAGAACTTTATACAGAATAAACCCTGAATTACACCTGCAGTGAGAGGATAAGCCCTGCTAACAGCCAATCAATAAAAGACTGTTAAGGTCGATTCAAGTTCACTCATTATTTTCTCATTTACTGACGCTCCTTTACAGACAGAGAGTTCATTATGGCACATGCTTAATATTCATATGGTTGGCCTTGTGATCTGTAGAAATGTCAAATGGAGTTCAAAGCAGTGGTTTTTTTTTTATATTTTTCTATTTTTTGATATCTTAGTAAATGGCACTGATGCAATAAAATAAGCTTCAGAATATTACATTTTATTCTACCTTTTTCTAGCTTTTTTGTCATTAAATAATACTTAAAATAAGTAAAATGGCACTTCAAATGAAAAAAAAAATAAAGGCATACATATGAATATATGACATAGTGTATTACATCCTATCTATCTCTCTATCCCCCTCTCTCACTGCCAATACTCAATCTCAGTGTTGGTGTCAGTAAAAAAAGAACAAGTGGTATCATGTCACATCTGTTTTAATGCTAATTGCAATACCATTAATTTTTCTTTATCATCCATTACAGGAATTATATCTTAAAAGCATGTTTAATATTTAATGGAAGTAAACAAGATTTCATTCCAAGTCATTTTGTAATATTTGTGTAAATGACTATTATCATGTTCACTCAAATATTAAGGGATACTAGCATTTTCAAGTTTTGGAGATATAAAATGTCCCTAATTTTTTTGTTTCTTTCCTTTGCAGATACTTGCCATAATTTCCATCCTGTTTATCATCCTCTCAACCATTGCACTGTCCCTGAACACTTTACCTGAACTTCAAGTGATAGACGAGTTTGGCCAAGCCAATGATAATCCTCAGCTTGCACATGTTGAAGCCGTATGCATTGCGTGGTTCACAATGGAGTACCTCTTGCGCTTCCTTTCTTCACCAAACAAGTGGAAATTCTTCAAAGGGCCACTGAATGTCATTGACTTATTAGCCGTTTTACCTTACTATGTCACTATTTTTCTGACTGAGTCAAACAAAAGCGTGCTACAGTTCCAGAACGTGCGGCGAGTGGTGCAGATATTCCGCATCATGAGAATATTAAGAATACTGAAACTGGCCAGGCATTCAACTGGACTGCAGTCCCTTGGATTCACTCTTAGACGCAGTTATAATGAGCTTGGCTTGCTTATACTGTTCTTGGCAATGGGAATTATGATATTCTCAAGCCTGGTGTTCTTTGCAGAAAAAGACGAGGATGCCACAAAATTTACAAGCATCCCAGCTTCATTTTGGTGGGCTACCATCACGATGACCACAGTTGGGTATGGAGATATTTATCCACAGACTCTGTTAGGCAAAATAGTTGGTGGACTTTGCTGTATTGCTGGTGTGCTGGTCATTGCCTTACCAATTCCCATCATTGTAAATAACTTCTCAGAGTTCTACAAGGAGCAGAAACGTCAGGAGAAAGCCATCAAGAGAAGAGAGGCCTTAGAAAGAGCAAAGAGGAATGGAAGTATTGTTTCTATGAACCTGAAAGATGCCTTTGCTCGAAGTATGGAGCTAATGGATGTTGTAGTTGAGAAAAGTGAAGATAAACCTCTGGATAATCATCTTTCACCAAGCAGGTGGGGTGTTCCCATGCGTACGACCTCTGAGGCCAGCTTAAGATCTATTGAAAAAAAGTCTCCAGAAGGTTTCCTGCTCGGATCACGAGAGTGTGTTAAAACCTCAAGTTCACAGCACCTCAATGCTCAGAAGCTGGAGGAAATATACAACCAGATGACCAAAGCACATTCGTTCTCAAATCTCAACACAACGGAATCAGCAAGACCTGCAGAGGAGTCAAAACAAGACGTAGCATTCGAGATGAAAGATGTACCATCGGCAACTGAACCTCAACCTAAGGAGAGAACCATCACAGATTTAAAAAGCATATCAAGTGTTGACAGCTTTGCAAGCTGCACTGCTGAATTGAGAGAGGGTGATAAGTCAGTTACATCTCCAAGTACAGCAGCTCGGATTCAAAGATATCTTGAAGTGCCTCCACTTCTTGAGGTCAAGGATTTCACGCCACATGACACAATGAAGAACCTACCAGAAGATCCATCAGAGGGTAACCAGCTGAATAACCCATCGAGGATTCAGGAATCTTCCAAGGAGGACAATGAGAACTTTAGTCAGTTTGTGGAGAACACTAGAAAATACTTGCAAGGCACAAATCCATCTAAGACAAAGAGTCTCAAAGTTAATTTCTTAGAAACTCTTGATGAAACTCCTTTGACGCCACCTAACACTTCTTCTCCTCAGGATATTAGCAGCAGTTTCATTGAGGATGACTTTCCAGATGGAGAAAGCTCTCCTCTATGTTCAGATTGTGAAACACTGCCCATGATCCCAGAGGAAGTTTTAGTTCTTTCTCCAGTGCTGCCAGCCAGTGGACTCTATCCAGAAGAAGCTAAACTGATTCAGGGCAATGATAAGGATCCACAAGGTTCACATCAGTCTACAGATAACCATGAGGAGAAACATCTCACGGAAGTGGCAGCCGCTGCTGTTTCTTCACCCAAACATCCTCCACAGAACTGCACTCAGGATGTGGTTAGTGATAATGGGCAGAGCAAGTCAGACAGCAACCAAAGTGGACACAAGGTAGAGAATCACATGTTTACACCAGAGATACATCTAATGCCAGGAGATGGCGATCTTACACCAACTTGTGAAACCAGCATGTGACTGAGGAGGGCAGAAACTGGAAAATGATAAAAATGGAGTTGCAGGGCATGGAGTTGAGTGAAAGAAAGGTTTTGCATGGCATGAAAAGTCTCTTTAACTGTGTCATTGTCTATACAAAACAATGTCCTCACAGACAAGACTCAAGGAGGATGTGGGTGGAGAAATGAGAAGCTCGTTTAGAGCATATTTATCCAACAATGAACATACTTCTGACAACTATACTTTTTGAACTTTGTTCGTTTTATCGTTAGCAACAATGAGAAATGCAGAGTGGGACAAATCTTGAAAAGCATGTATTCAAAAAATGTAATTTATGGTGCTTAGTTTGCTGAAAGCGCTCCATTGTGTATATATAGAGAGGACTACAGTAAATACAATACACATAGCCACAGAAGACATGAGAAATTACAAAATAAAAAGGTACTTGTTCAACTCACAGGAAATATTGTGCTTCAAAACTGAAGGGTCAGTTGCAAAATAGCAGCATACTGAAACATATCATTAGGCTACTAAACATGGAAATGCAAAGTGTACCGATGTGTTTTTTTGTTCAGATTGAGGTATAGTCTGTAATAGTAATAAATTCCTTGTATGCGTACTTGGTTAGGTATTCAAGTTAACATCATTTACCAAACACATGTTGAATTAATGACCAGAAGCATGAGAACTATGCCACTTGCCTATGATATCTAGAACCTGATTATGTAGCTGCCGAACAAGAACAGTCAGATACTAATCACCCAACTCAAACATTAATCACAATGTTATACACAGTGATACATAGATTAGCAATGTTAGCTTTAAAATGAAAAGTCTGAAGGCCTACTTTTAACTTAAACTATATTATATTAAGAAACGGGCCTCAGGCATGCATGTCTTAAGATAGGTAAAATGTGCATTGACTGTAAAAGCCTAGTGGCTTGCTAGTAGATGGTTATATTTATCACTGGTCAACCAAGCAAACACGTTCTGGTCATTAAATCTTCCATATGATATTGACATTTTTTTCTTTTATCTATCAGAAAACAATAGCAAGAAGTAACATTATACTTGTTAGAGGACCAAAAAGGCATAACATGACATTTTTATTTACACATGCACTGTACATTTTCTACACCACTGAAACATGAGTAGAACAGTGAACATGGCATTGTAGAATTATGTTTCCATGCATTATTTAATTCTAACATATACATTATACACAGATTTTTAACTCACTTTATGCAGTCCTGTTCTGTTTTAAAGATCATTTTATATTTTGGACTGTGAATACAATATTATATCATGTGCGCTAAGGTGATTTCAGTCAAACTTAAGCCCAAAGTTTTATTTTCTACTATATTTTTTTCTGTCACACAGAGAGAATATTCATTTTATGTTGCCTTTATTCCAGGACTGCTGGAAATGTGCGTGCTTTTCTTGCTTTGGCATGACGATCAGCTGTAAAATCTGCATTGTGTTCAGGAGTGTCACAACATGAGTAAAAATGAAAGATAAAGGATTTTAAAAAAGAGCAGGAAGAATAAATAAAACCTCACAGTTTCAGGACGGATGGTGGAAAGTGCAATACAGCATACTGCAATCTATGCAGGCCAAGAATCATGGCACTTTATTTACAGTCCAATGGATTTGTAAGTGTACAGGCTGAAACTACATGTGTATTTTTCAGATTGTTATCTTTAATATTTAAAAACAGTGTTACTACGACTCAAAATGGACTCATGTTTTACAGCAGTATTGAGTGGCTGTTATAGTCACTCCTCTTGGATATAAATAATTAAATCAAATTCTGTTTTGGAAAGAATCATCAAATTACACCATGCGGGCCTTTTTTAAATGTGTAAAAATGGGTTGATATGTGAAAATGATCAAAATGACCGCACACAAAGTATTTTCTGTGTTTGTGAATTGCCGCTGACAATAACAATTCTATTTTTTCTAAAACCAAAATCAAGCACGACCACATTTTCCTGCCATATGGTGGTTGAGATGATGTGTGCCTGTTCATAAAATTATTTATGAAGAGGATACAGATCATTCTGCTTTGTTCGTATAGCACTGTACAGAAAAATCTACTTTTTATAGGATAAAATCAGGTCTTTAAGTAATAGATATGAGTAATATTAAGTTCTCAGGTTTTCTACAAAACTAATGTTCTGCTAAGATGGTAGTGATTGTTTTTTTCCCTTCATTTTGAGAACATCATCTACTTTTTTAAAGGAAATGTTTTCAATTGCTTGTTAATGTCTCGGCGGATCTGGAAACACAATAAATAATGTTTGGATATTCAACACAACCACACATATGTTCCATGTAACAACATTTACACAATGTGAGTCTTTACTGTTCTGTGTATGTCCTAAAGATTAAAAATGGAAAGTCAGATATTAATGAAGCAGTTTAAATTATGAAAAAGTGTGGATGCATGTTTTATCTCTGGCACAATCAATGTAATGACAACAAGTTTGACCAAGGCAAGCTGACCGCTTCTTTTTTTTCTCATTACACCAAAAACATAACTAAAGAACACTGAATGCTCCAAAGAGGCCTCAGTGAATGGGGCTTAAAAGCTCAAATGTTTTTATTTTTTACATTTAATTATTTTCACAAAATTGTCTGAAACTTTGGAAAGAAGCAAAGGTGTTTATTTAACAGCAAATAAGTTATAAATAAATAAGTAATAACTATAAATAAGAGTGCCGGATGGTTAGCATTACTTCTACATAGTGCCGATTGGTTAGCATTACAGCTACAGAGTGCTAATTGGTTAGCATTACAGCTATAGAGTGCCGATTGGTTAGCATTATGGCTACTGAGCCCAGATTACGTTTCATAAATAGAAAAGCTTTTCCTAAATAAAAAATAAGACATTATTTTTTAGTATGTAATGATGTTCTGTGCTAATGAAATAAGTGCATTTGTCAGAATAAAAAGGGTTAATCATTTATTTACATTTTAGCAAAGAGCTCCATAGAAACCCATTCATTTCAGACTCAAGAGCGCCCTCTAGTGTCTGATCAAGCAATTCTGCTAATCATAAATTCTCTGGTCTGACTTACAGCCTTAAGGAAATAAATGAAGTGTGCTAGAGAATTGTATGGTATATTATTTCTTTTGCATGCCACTGTTCTCTTTGTGTAAAGTCAGGTCAGTCAGAAGCTGGTGAACAGTAGAAAGAGTCTTCTCACAGAAAGCCTGCTTTCACTCTTTACTTAGGCAATTCTTCCTTTGACTCTCAAGAATAGTCATTCTGAAACTGTATTGGTCAAAACACTGTACTAATGTTCACATTAAGATATAAAAACCATTAAGTCACATCAGAAGTGCACCACAAAACAGTACTAAACCACTATTAAGTAAAAATGTATGTAAGATAAGAGTAGATCTTCACTAAAAATGGTGGAATGTATTTTAAAGGAATATTCCAGCATTTTTCAACATAATTTCTGTCTGCAACATCTGTACTGCACAATCAGTGACTACACACAATACTTTCAGAAGCAAAAAAAATCAGACTCAAAACTCACTTATAACAGAAGCCAGTGGGCACATGTGAATTCTGAGAATAAACATTTATAATATGTTTTTAAAGAATTATAACAGTACAGATAGACTGTTAGTGTGTAGTGATTAGTAACTACCACTAGGTGTCAGTATTAGAGAGGCACCAGCAACTTGGAGAAGCTGATGATAACTCTTGCTGATTTCAATTTAATAAATGAAGAATAAATAAATACTTAGTTCTTTCAAACTTCACTGCAGTGAAGCAACAGTAAGAAAGTAGTTCTGGTTATTTTGCCAAGATTTCCAGTGAGGACATGGAACACCAGTACCTTCTCTAAAATTCTACACATTTAAAGCTCAATCCAAAAACAACTTTAACTGTAGAATTGACAGAAAAACTGAAACAAAAATATGTTTTTATAAATGCAATACAGCAAGTGCTCATTGGTTTCCATTATAAATGAGTTTCTTGTTAACAGGTTCTCTGTTCATTTCTTACTTCAGGGATTTAAAAAAATCTTGTCTGTGATGAATGACGCTGCTTGGGTGATTTACATACGGATTAAAAATGTTAGAATATTTCTTTAAAATCTTCACTTTTTTAGGCATATTGCAAAACAGGACACTGCAAAACCCTTAGGAAACAACATATAAATGGGCAACAGTTTACAATACAAATGGGAAAACAAAATTGTTTTCTCAGGATGATGTCTCTGTGAGTGAATGCTGAACAGTCTTCAAGCATGTTCTTCATCACATAATTATTTGTGAAATCTTATACCATTAAGGCAGGCTTGTGCTTTTATCAATTGAAAGAAATGTTATTTACTGTGTGTGTGTGTGTGTGTGTGTATCATTTGTCATCATCTGCTCCT
>BRDA01009327.1:60422-72606 GCA_036984385.1 Crenuchus spilurus | reverse complement strand
TTTTTTAAAGTAACGTTCCCAACACTGCTCATATGCATGCTCGTTTTCCTCATCGAGGGCTTGACCTGACTGCAGTTCTTCATGATAACCGACATCTTGAAGGTGAAGATGCTGGATGTGGAGGTTCTGGGCTGGTGTGGTTATACTTTGTCTATGGTTGTGAGGCCGGTTGGATGTACTGCCAAATTCTCTGAAATGCCTTTGTAAAGATGGCTTATGGTAGAGAAATTAACATTCAATTCATGGGCAACAGCTCTGGTGGACATTCCTGCAGTCAACATGCCAAATGCATGTTCTCTCAAAACTTGCAACATCTGTGGCATTGTGCTGTGTGGTAAAACTAAATATATTATTGTGGCCAGCCTAAGGCACACCAATGCAATAATCGTGCTGTCTAATCAGCATCTTGATATGCCACACCTGTGAGGTGGATGGATTATTTCAGCAGAAGAGAAGTGCTCACTAACACAGATTTAGACAACTTTGTGAACACATTTTGAGAGAAACAGTCATAGAAAAATTCTTAGATCTTTGAGTTCAGCTCATGAAAAATGAAAGGAAAAACAAAAGTGTTGCAATTATATATTTTTTTGTTCAGTGTATACCCCTCAGATATATAAAAGTTCCCTAATAGAACCATCAGAACCCTAAGAACCCTATGTTAAAATAAACAAAAGTTCTCTAGTAGAGCGCTCAGATAAATCAATCAATCAAGTTCTCTGCAGAATGTGACCAGTCCACTGGAGGAAGGAGCTAAAAATGTAGATCACATTCACACTTTCACAAAATGCCATTATCACAATCAGCAGAGAAGAACAAAAAGAAAAAAAAAAAAACAAAGTGCTTTACACTTCTCTCTCTCTTTCTGTTGATATCCCTTTGTCTCACGCTCTCTTTCTCTGTGTGTGTGTGTCTCTCTCTCTCTCAGTAATATGTAGGTGTGTTTTCAATATTTGTGGATGCTGGTTGGTTGTGGTCGCTGGAGGACGGTTTGTGCTGATGTCAGCACTGCGGTGTGATTGCCCGGAGCGTAAAGCGTGTAAAGTGTGTAAGTGTGTGTAAGAGCGTGAGTGTAATTGGTTCGTTGTTAAAGCGCATGGTGCTGAAACTCACCTTGTTCGTGCAGCCTCTGTCGAAGAAAATGTCAAAATAGCCCACCAAGGCCTGCAATGAAATATGAGAGAGACGTTAAAACATGACACACCTGCAAAACCGCTTAGACTGGGTCAGAGCTGCAGGCCACTAATTAACCAGAGCAGCAAAAAAAAAGAGCTTAATACACAAGAAAGAACAAACATTCACACACACATTCATATTCACATCACTAGACCAGGCACACACAACCACTTTCACTTCAATGACTTATAGATGTTTAAATCTCAAACATCTGTTAAACAGTGTGATATAACAAGGTCCTGATACACTGTTCACTCATTTTATATTAGAAATGCGATGGCATCAGATATTCAAACTTATAGTCAACGTATTTAAAACTCCCATTATTACACTTAAAAAAGAGATAATTATACTTTTAAAGATGAAACTCTTCTGCGCTGCATTACAACTGTAGTGGTCTGTCCTGCTGGATGAGGAAAAACACAGTCCCACATCATTCCCAATACCACCCCCATCACCCTCGTCATTCCCAAAAACCCCATCACCACCCAATCATTCCTACATCACCCCATCACTCCCAACATTCTCCCATTATTCCAATATCATCTTCCATCATTCCCAACATCAACCATCACCCTCACATTATTCCTATTTCACTCCCAACATCCCCAACATTCCCCCATCATTCCTACATCAACTTCCATAACTCCCAACACCCCCATTATTCCTATATCACTAATCATCATTCCCAGCACCCCCATCACCTGCACCATTCCCATCACCCATATGATTCCCATGTCATTCCCAACATTCCCACGTCACTGCCACATCACCCCCATTATTTCCACATCACTTTTCATGATTCCCAAGACTCCATCACTCCCCCATCACCCCCTTTTATTCCCAGCACCCCCATCATTCCAACATCAGCCCCCATTATTCCCATCAGCCCTGACATACCCCCCATCACCCCCCAAACAAGCTGTGAAATCAGCAAAACAAGCAGTTACTTTTGGTTTGTTTTTCCACATTTTTCTAACACATTTACAGGGGTTGTCTACAACATACATGTGTAAATAATAATAATAATAATCAGAAAGCAAAATTGGACCAAATATGGCCCCTCCCACACCACACCACAGCCCCCCAGAGAGAACAGAGCAACTCTATCACTCTGAGCCTCACTCGCTCGACCAATGAAGCGAAACTAATAGCTTTTAATCCTGACACAGCTGACAACACACACACACACACACACACACACACACAAAGAGAACAATCAATACACAAAGGAACAGAACAGAAGAGAGAAAGAGACAGGGAGGAAGTAAAAGAAAGAAAGATGGAAAGAGAAGAGGAGTAGATAAAGGGAGAGATGAATGAGGGTAATAAACAGAGAGGAGGAGGAGGAGGAGGATTAAAGAGTTTTAAAGAGAAATTCAGGGAAATGAATGGTGATTACACTTTGTTTTCACTTCCACAGGAAATAACACACAATTATAAACGATGTTTATTTAATAACTGCAAACTATCTGCATTAATATTCATCATTAAAACACACACACACCTCCTGTTTTATACAGATTACAAAGCACTACTTCTTAAAACTACTCAAAACAACTTAAATCTAGTTTACAAAGTAAAGTAAGATGCAGCCTCTGCCCAGCAGTACTAAGTAATGTCTGCTGGCTCAGGTGTCTGCCAGGCAATCCATCAGTACTGGGGATCTTACACTTTTCCCTGAGCTCGTTGGCTGCTCAGTGGCGAAGTATTGGCAGCAGGGTGAAAAGAGGTGGAACTTCACTTCACATGCATCAGAGGAGGCCTGTGAGAGTCTGCACCCTCCTAGAGTCAGGGACATTACGAGTGACAGGGAAGGTCAACCAATGGGTGGGTCAACTGGCT
The DNA here is from genome assembly GCA_036984385.1 of Crenuchus spilurus. Classification (NCBI taxonomy): domain Eukaryota; kingdom Metazoa; phylum Chordata; class Actinopteri; order Characiformes; family Crenuchidae; genus Crenuchus; species Crenuchus spilurus. Next base: position 69,585 of record BRDA01009327.1, on the reverse strand, counting down.
ACCAAACAGACTGGGGAGAAAATTAAGTAAAAATAAACAAAAAAGTGTCTAATTAAAATATGCTAATCTTATATTGCTGCTACTGTAGGATCTGTGTGAGAATACTACTAACCAATCAAAACCACTTGCTCCGGTCACATGATTTAAGCTGATATTCTGAAGGTTTCTGTAATAAAAGTCTGTTAACAAAATGACAAAATCTAACCAGTCACGTGTCTCATATTCACAGCTGGGGGAATTCTGAATAATTCCATGACGTTGACAAACTCCGGCTGTAAATCTAATAAAAAGAAAAGCTGTGGAGCTCATTTCTGTAAGCTGACGGCTAGTCCACAGCATTAGAACCCGTTTTGCTGGGAGTCTCAGATGTTTGGGGTCAGATTTACATCTGTGTGCAATTATAATTACATATATAATTACACCAATTAATACCTTCATATGTAGACTGTTTGGTGTTAATGACACTCGGGAAGATTAAACACTTTCTGAAGAAGTGGAAGCTGGAATTTATCTTCAACAATTTCATGTTTGTAAACAATAGGCTTTAAGACACTTCAGCTGGATGAACAGTGAGAAAACAATTACAGTGAAAAACAGGTAAAACAGTAATGTCACATGACTCAAACCCATCTAAACAGATTCAGAATCATAATAAATGTAATGATTTTAGTGTGTTGTTGTATTATCATAAACTGATGTTTGTAACGTAAGCAGCAGAGTAACAGAACAATTATTCATGGCTTTTCAAGGGTTAAACGCCGGCTGAGCTGAATTCCCGCCGGACATGACAGCCATTTACAAGCTAAAGTGTCTCAGGGGTCTTTAATGGAGCCTTTATCTTCTTTATAAGAGCGAAACGATCACAGCGTGAATAAAGCTCAGAAAAACAGATTAGAGACTATAGACACAGCACAGCTTATATCACATGTTCAGCTGATTTTAAATAATTCAGACATCAATTCTAAATACTTTACAGTCACGGTTTGTTTATTTACTCAATTTAACACACTAGAACAAATAAAATCTACAATATTTAATGTCTCAAATGTACCAGAATGTAATGTCACTAAATAAAGACTCTGTGTTTATTATACAGTACCAGTCAAATGCTTGAACACACCTTCTCATTCAATGTTTTAACCTTTTTTTTTCCTACATTGTAAATTAATACTGAAGTCATCCAGACTATGAAGGAACACAAAGAATCATGTAGTAAACCTACAGTTTTAAACCTAAAGTGTTAAACAAACCAAAACATGTTTTAGATTTTTCAAAGTAGACAAACAACTGATGTCTCAAACACATTAAGAGGCAAGAAATGCAAGTCATGAACTCTTGACAAGACACAGCTGTTAACTGAAAGCCATTCCAGGTGACTACCTCATAAAGCTGACTGAGAAAATGCCAAGAAGCTGCATCTAAGCAAGAGGTGCCTACTGTGAAGAATGTAAAATATAAAACATATTCTGGTTTGTTTACTTGTTTGTTTACTAAATAATTCCACATGTATTTCTTCATAGTTTGGATGACTTCAGTATTAATCTACAATACAGAACATTTTTAAATTATGAAGAACCACTGAATGTCCAGAAGTGTGTCCAAAACTTGTGTGACTGGTACTGTATGTACAAGCAAGTTATAAGCAGCTTTTACATGAGATTGCACATATAATGTATATATTTATGCTACAGAAAATTAAAGAATGGAAAAGAATGAAAAATACAAGAAGTGCAGTCAAAGAGAAATAAACAGATCTGTTTGGATATTAATAAAACACAAAATATGACTTAATTTAGTCTAATCATTGTTTACTCTCCATCACTCAGATAATCCTGATTCCTTTTTAAAACATCTACACATTTCTTAACATTTCTACACTGGCTCAGTAGCAGACATTCATGGTAGAGGGATACAGGCAGGACAAGAAAACATTATTTCAAATTTATCACTATTTCATCAACACCATCACATACAATCATGTGTAGGTTCATTGGAGGCCCTGGAGAGAAAGTAAAGCCGAGATGTGTGTGTGGTTGAACATTATGACATCTGATTACCTTCATCACCACTGTAAAGAAATCTGAGTAATGACTGATTAAATCTCAACTATTGAATTATGTTAAATGACTTAAATTGATACATTTAATCTTTATTGACAAAATCACGTGACTGTAATTTCAATGTATTAGAGACATTTCTTTGTAATGATGGTGATGGCAACCAGATGTCAATTCTGTACATAAATCTTCATTTTCTTTACTCTCCAAACCCACCAGTGCACCTACATGTGTCATCTGAGTGTTTATATGTAATGATGATGATGATGATAAAATCTAAAAATAATTTTTTTTAAATTATTATTTGGGGACTATTTTTCCATTGAACACCATGCATGTGTCCCTCCACTGAGAATGATTTATAATAAAAATCACAAAATCATTCATATTATACCAAAAATGACAGTTTAGATTGATCTATTCATTTGATACATAATCAGATGTGTTTATAAATCTGTAGAAAAGATTGATTATTATTATTATTATTATTATTATTAATAGCAATAATAATAATAATAGTAATAGTAATAGCAATAATAATAATAATAATAATAGAAGTAGTAGTAGTAGGCTAAATTTAAATAGCACCTTTCACAAACCCTAATTTAATTTGGAATTATTTAAAGACACATTTAATAGTACAATTTCAGTTTTCGCTACAGGAAGGGATTGAGTGGAAACATTTATTCAGAATGAACTTAGAGAATATTTTCAGTCATTTATTCATTCATTTGTAGAGTAGATAATGTGTAATAGACTAACATTTATAGTATTAATATTTACATTTAATATTTACAGACTCTAAAAGATGTGCATACAGAGCAGGAGAGACATCAGCAGGAGTAAAAGGTGACTCTGAAGTAGAGGGAAGGAGAGTAATGTGAATTAAATGTTATTTCTGATTGGTATTAAAGTGCTCAGGCTGCGCAGGACGTGTCGGGATAAGTGATGGGCTGGGAACGTTGGCTGGAGCGGGACGCCCGGGAATAAGAACGGGAAAATTAATAATTATCATCCTGACTAAGAGCGGCGGGAGTAATTCATCACCCACACGGCACAGCGCTATCGTGTGTTAGCAGCCTGATACAATTACACAGTGCAGTGTGTGTGTGTGTGTGTGTCTCAGGGTTAATGCGCTTTTGATGGGGTTTATTCACGCCTGTGTGAGCCGTCACACTCGGACGCTCTGCTCTACACACACTCCCCCATCACTGACCAGCACACTCCGGGAATCACCAAACACACATACACACTATACCACTGCAGGACTCCAGCAGCTCCCAGTGACACAGGATACACCTGACTAACAGAACACACACACACACACACACACATATACACATGCACACAACAAGCAGGGGCAGAGACAGAGAGAGAAAAAAGAGAAAGAGAAAGGTAAATACTGAGAAAGAGTAAAAAGAATAGAGGGAGAGGGAGAGAAAGACAATATAGAGGTGGGAAAGTGAGAGAGTAGCAGAAAAAAAGAAAGAGAAAGATAAAACAAATACTGCATGTGTGTGAATGAGTGTGTGTATGTTCTTGTGTTTGTATCTTTGTGAGGACTGCAGGTTCCCATACTGACCATTATGTTTAAGTTTAGGGTTCGCAGTGTTAAGGTTATAGTAAGATTTAGGGCTAATATTGTTAACAACAGGGCTTGGGTCAAGTTTAGGTTTAGGGTGAAGGTTAGGCTTGGAGTTCATTTTAAGATTAGGATTAAGGTTAATTGTAAGTTTAATATTACAGTTAAGGTTAGACTTAAGGTTAAATGTAAGGTTAGAGTTAAATGTAAGATTATGATTAAGTTGAAGATTAAGGTTAAATTTAAGGTTAGGATTATATGTACGATAGGATTAAGGTTAGGTTTAACACTACATGGAGTAAAACAAACGTGTGTGTATGTGTGTGTGCATGTGTGAGTGCTGCAGTGTTATTTGTGTGTGCGTGTGTGTGTGCAGTTGTGTGCAGTAGAGTTCGGGGTTGCTCTGTTCATTTAATGCAAGGTTAGTCAGGCTGATGTGATGAATGGAGTGTCTGCGGGAGAATAAAAGCATGCGCTCTATCACAGCACACACACACACACACACACACACACCCCTACATAACACCCACTGGACATGCAATACTGCACGCACCCCTACTCACGTTGATCAGAATACTTTCTGCTCTGTAATAGGCAGCAGAATCAGCTTCCAAATATAGAAAATAGGTTAGACATGCTGAGAGCAGACAGAGAGGAGGCGTTTTTCCATTAATACACACAGACAGAAAAATGAGAGGATGTTTACAAACTCCATTTAATCCAGCACAACTCCAAAAGGGGAAAAGAGATAATAACAGTGTATTGATTAATCCATAAAAGCAATACACGCACGGCAGAGATAGGACTGTGACCACAACAAAGCCCAGTGAAATGAGAAAGAAAAGAAAAATTACACCTGCAGTTCTGCTGCCACTGTTTTAGTCACTCACTCTGTCTCTCCTCCTCTCTCTCACACACACACACACACACACACACACACAGCGTGAATTTCTTAGTGTCATGGATGACAGTACTTATATCAATATTGCCTACATATATAGTTAGTAAATAATAATCCAACTTGTATGCATTACATATATGTAAGTACGTGTATGTAATAATGACTCAAGTGATATATATATATATAAGTATGTATATGTAATATGACTCATGTGTTATTTATGTAAGTATGTATATGTAATAATAATAATAATAATAATAATAATAATAATAGTAATATGATGCATATGTATTATATAAGAGTATGTATATGTAATAATTTTAGACTTTTAAAGTAAGTGAAGTAAACTCCTCTGTTACCTTCACCTGTAAGCCATCTATCAATCATGTCTCAACCACCTGACCCATCTCAGCCAATCAAATGACTCATCCATCACCCCGCCCCTAATTAATCTTCACACCTGACAACCTCCATTAGCAGCTAAGATTGAAGTGTGTGTGTGTGAATGTTATTTAGATGGCTTGTGTGTGTGTGTGTGTGTGTGTGTGTACTCACAGTGCAGTGTGTGCTGGTGGTTATCTTCAGGGTGAAATCTGCAGTAAAGTCCAGCTCAGAGATGCTCACAGAATTACAGTCCAGCACCTAGTGAACCAAGCATTACTCACGTTTCATTTACACATCCAATATTAATCAATATTAAAATGGTCTATATACTACATTTTCTTCCATTTTAACAATTCTTATAGGCTGAGTTTACAGCTGAGTATATGTAAATGTAAGTTTATGACATCACAACAACAGGGAATTCTAAATGGGCCATTTCTGCAGATTATTTTCCATTAAGGACTGAAAGGTAGTTTTAGAAATTCTAACACTGTTTACTGCACCTGACTTCAGACTTTCGATTTTGTATGATATGGCCCCTTTAATATCTTCACTCTTCACACACTGGACAAAATGATGGATTTAAAACAAATTAAATGGATCATATCCTACATGCATACATGACAAAATCACTGAATTAGTGCAGTTTTATGTCTACAAACAGACTCCATCTATAACCTCTACATTTACACTATTTACAGGCTCAATTACACAAATGTTATGCAAAAATGAAACTTTTTTTTTTTTTTTTTTTACAAACTTTGCTGCCTCAGTTTTTTCCAGAACCTTTTGCCAAATGTTTGTGCGCTATAATGAAGTACAATTAGAAGATGTTTTTTTTTTTTTTACTTTTTATGAACAAATCATCCAGTTTACAAAAATAATATTTACAGTGTTGACCCTTCTTTAAGTCTTCTGCAGTTCACCTCAGCAGGCTGGATACCAGCTTCTAGGCAAAATCTTGAGTGATGGCAACCCATTCTAACCTAATCAGTGCTTAGAGTTGATCAGAGTTTCTGGGTTTTTGTTTGTCCAGCCTCTTTTTGAGGATTGACCACAGGCTCTCAAGGGATTGAGATCTGGGGACTTTCATGGCCATGGACCCAACATTTTAATGTTTTGTTCACTGAGCCACTTGGTTGTCACTTTTGTGACATGGTGCCCCATCATGCTGGAAATAACACTGTTAATCTCCAAGTTGCTCTTGGAGGATGTTTTGATACCATCACTTATTCATGGCAGTGTTTACAGGCAAAATTTTGAGCAATCCCACTCCTGTGGATGAGAAGCAAACCCACACATGAATGCTCTCAGAATGCTTTACTGTTGGCATGACACATGGTAGTGCTCACCTTTTCTCCTCCAGCCAATTATTTTTCCAGCTGTCCCAAACAGTCTGAAGAGGCTTCATCAGAGAAAATAACTTTACCCCAGTCCTCTGCAGTCCAATCCCTATATATATATATAGAAGTTCTATTTTGGTCTCATCTGACCACAGCACTTTCTCCCATGACTCCTCTGGATCATCCAAATGGTCATGGGCAAACTTAAGACGGGCCTGGACGTGTGCTGATTTAAGCAGGGGAACCTTCCTTGCCATGCATGACTTTAAACCATGACGTCTTAGTGTATTAACCACAGTAACCTTGGAAGCTCTCTTCAGGTCATTGAGCAGCTCCTCCCGTGTAGTTCTGGGCTCATTCCTCACCTTTCTTAGGATCATTGATACACCACGAGGTGAGATCTTGCATGGAGCCCCAGTCAGAGGGAGACTGACAGTCATGTTTAGCTTCTTCCATTTTCTAATAATTGCTCCAACAGTTGATCTTTTTTCACCAAGCTGCTTGGCAATTGTCCCATAGCCCTTTTCAGCCTTGAGAAGGTTTACAATCTTCTCTCTGGTGTCTTTAGACAGCTCTTTGGTTTTAGCCATGTTAGTAGTTGGGAGTCTTACTGATTGTGTGGGGTGGGCAGGTGTCTTTATGCAGCTATCGACCTCAAATAGGTGCTTCTAATTTAGAATAAGTGGAGGTGGACTTTTTAGAGGCGGACTAACAGGTCTTTGAGGGCCAGAATGTTTGCTGATTGGCAGGTGTTCAAATAGTTATTTGCAGCAGTATAACACAAAAAAATTATTAAAAAATCATACATTGTGATTTCTGGATTTTTTCTTTTAGATTATGTCTCTCACAGTGGACATGCACCTAAGATGAAAATTTCAGACCCCTCCATGATTTCTAAGTGGGAGAACTTGCAAATTCGCAGGGTGTTCAAATACTTATTTTCTTTCAAACACTTATTACTTTATATATATATATATATACACACACACACAAACACACATACAGTCACGGCCAAAAGTGTTGGCACCCCTGAATTTTTTCCAGAAAATTTATTATTTTTATCAGAAAATTATTGCAATTGCAATTACACATGTTTTGTTATACACATGTTTATTTCCTTTGTGTGTATTGGAACAACACAAAAAACAGGAAAAAAAGGCAAATTTGACAATTTCACACAAAACTCCAAAAATGGGCCAGACAAAATTGGCACCTTTTCAAAATTGAGGGTAAATAACTTTGTTTCAAGCATGTGATGCTCATTCAAACTCACCTGTGATAAGTAACAGGTGTGGGCAATTTAAAAATCACACCTGAAACCAGATAAAAAGGATAGAAGTTGACTCAATCTTTGTATTGTGTGTCTGTGTGTGCCACACTAAGCATGGAGAACAGAAAGAGGAGAAGAGAACTGTCTGAGGACTTGAGAACCAAAATTGTGGAAAAATATCAACAATCTCAAGGTTACAAGTCCATCTCCAGAGATCTTGATGTTCCTTTGTCCACGATGCATAACAATCAAGAAGTTTACAGCCCCATGGCACTGTAGCTAATCGCCCTGGACGTGGACGGAGAAGAAAAATTGATAAAAGGTTGCAACGCAGGATAGTCCGGATGATGGATAAGCATCCCCAATCAAGTTCCAAAGAAATTCAAGCTGTCCTGCAGGCGCAGGGTGCATCAGTGTCAGCTCGAACTATCCGTCGACATTTGAATGAAATGAAACGCTATGGCAGGAGACCCAGGAGGACCCCACTGCTGACACAGAGACATAAAAAAGCTAGACTGCAGTTTGCCAAAATGTATGTAAGTAAGCCAAAATCCTTCTGGGAAAACGTCTTGTGGACAGATGAGACCAAGATAGAGCTTTTTGGTAAAGCACATCATTCTACTGTTTACCGAAAACGGAATGAGGCCTACAAAGAAAAGAACACAGTACCTACAGTTAAATATGGTGGAGTTTCCAAGATGTTTTGGGGTTGTTTTGCTGCCTCTGGAACTGGGTGCCTTGACTGTGCGCAAGGCATCATGAAATCTGAAGATTACCAAAGGATTTCGGGTCACAATGTAGTGTCAGAAACCTGGGTTTGCGTCCTAGGTCATGGGTCTTCCAGCAGGACAATGACCCCAAACATGCTTCAAAAAGCACCCAGAAATGGATGGAAACAAAGCGCTGGAGAGTTCTAAAGTGGCCAGCAATGAGTCCGGATCTAAATCCCACTGAACCCCTGTGGAGAGATCTTAAAATTGCTGTTGGGAGAAGGCACCCTTCAAATATGAGAGACTTGGAGCAGTTTGCAAAAGAAGAGTTGTCCAAAATTCCAGTTGAGAGGTGTAAGACGCTTGTTGTTGGTTATAGGAAGCGATTGATTTCAGTTATTTTTTCCAAAGGGTGTGCAACCAAATATTAAGTTGAGGGTGCCAATAATTTAGTCTGGCCCATTTTTGGAGTTGTGTGTGAAATTATGTCAAACCTTTTTTCCTCTGTTTTTTGCATTGTTCCAATACACACAAAAGAAATAAACATGTGTATAACAAAACATGTGTAATTGCAATAATTTTCTGGGAGAAATACTTCATTTTCTGGAAAAAATTCAGGGGTGCCAACACTTTTGGCGATATATATATATATATATATATATATATATATATATATATATATATATATATATATATTCCTCTGATGAAGCCCCCTTTTTTTGGTGATATGGGCCCTTTAAGCACAAACCGTGTTCACGTACTATAAAATCACATCGTGTCGCCAGAGGAAGCGTCTCGCTGCTGTTTTAACAAGATTCCAACCAGTGAGTTGATGTGAAGGCTTTGTGACCACAGCGCAGAGCTCTGATCAGACTGGATCTGTGCTGTATGCAAATGTTCTCAGTCTGCAGCTCAA
>BRDA01009327.1:48156-60412 GCA_036984385.1 Crenuchus spilurus | reverse complement strand
TATAATTAACATTAATATATATATATATATATTCCTCTGATGAAGCCCCCTTTTTTTGGTGATATGGGCCCTTTAAGCACAAACCGTGTTCACGTACTATAAAATCACATCGTGTCGCCAGAGGAAGCGTCTCGCTGCTGTTTTAACAAGATTCCAACCAGTGAGTTGATGTGAAGGCTTTGTGACCACAGCGCAGAGCTCTGATCAGACTGGATCTGTGCTGTATGCAAATGTTCTGTCTGCAGCTCAACACAGCTCATGTCCAAGGCTTTTACGAAGGACAAGGTTCAGTATTAGCATTTCTGTTCCTAAACATATTATTCTATTCTAGTCTATGAATAAAAAACAGTCCAGACCCCACAGTACTGTGGTACCTTACAGAACACAGAAAATGTCACATTTAATATTTTTAGGGAAAACTGAGTTCTCTAATTAAACTTTAAATAAAGAATAAAAAAGTAAACATATAGATTACAATTAATATTCAGTATACTTCTAAATTAAAACATCAGAGTGTGAGAGAGACACAGAGAGACAGAAAGACACAGAGAGATACAGAGAAAGAGACACAGACACAGACAGACAGACAGAGAGATAGACACGAGAGAGAGACAGAGAGAGAGGTGTAATGAATCCCTGTCGGCTGTTTTGTGTAGTTCTTGCTGATTGATTAGTTTAATCTCAGTATAAGTTGCTCTTTAATCCAGACTTTGAGCCTTGCAGCCATTAAATGAGCTCTGTGTGAGTCTGTAGGGAGTCATGTCGAGTTAGAACTGCATTTGATGATTTCATTAAAAGAATATAAACACTTTATTTGCCTAAAACTATCTGATAAACATAGTGCTGGTGTTCCTAATGAATCTCTTAATATTTAGAATTTGCATATTCATGAAGGCAGCAAATATAAATGACTAAAGTACATAAATAGTCCATGTTTATAGATAACAGTGTATCACACAGTATCAAACACAATCAATACTGTTGACACAGGCCTGAAGTTAGCACCATGCTAATTGGTGTCCATAGGCTTCCATTAGTTGTTAGCTACATTAACCTCATAGCTGAAGTCTAAAACTACCCACCTGAATGTCCGCTGGCTCTGAAATGACCGTCTCTGGTTTCAGAACCTCCACCACAGCCTCAGGAATGACCACCTTCTTCATACACTCCATTTTAAAGCCATAAACATCATCCCAGAATGCAATGCGGTCATGGTGTTTCTCTTTGTCACCTACTGCTGCCAGGCTAATGCTACAGCGGTCAGGATACACTGCATAAAGAGAACAATCAGAGCTTTAAACAAGAGAGAATCAGAGAGTGCTGGTGTAACACTGAGTAAGTTTACATGAAGGGCTGCCACACAATGTATACTAAACACACTAATCACTAACATTAAATGTTTATCTAATAGAACACAGACATATTTCTACGTTTTTACACTTTAACATGTCTTCTTTTTTAATGCACACAACTCAAGTGCCAACAAAATACAGTAAAATACAATAAAAATGGTAAAATATTGTAAAATTGGTGCTTATTTGTATTTGAAAGTCCTGAACGAGTACAGAATTGCTTTTTAAATTTGAGCAGTGAAACTTTTCAACAGTTCCAACATGAACACAGTATGAGGGGTTGACAGATTATCAGTGTGCGTAATATTACAGCCAATATTTACCAATTTTTCCAATTATCAGAATTTGTTTTCAGATTCAAAATCTATGACAGTGTTTTGGACCACTCTTAAAAAATTAAAGATAGTTGACTTTTAGAATTAAGTTGTAATATTTAGAGTATAAAATGTGATTTTACAAGAATAAAGTCATAATATTAAAAAAAAAAAGTTTGTATCAGATTTACCAATAAAGAAAAATTCTATATAACTTTATTCTCAAAATATTACAACTTTATTTTCAAAGTCAAATGTTTTTTTTTCTGAGTGGCCTTAAAATGTTGAGGTAAAAATCAGCCAACTCAGTACCATAAATAAGTTCTGCCCGTCTATGACACTGCACCTAACCATGTTTACTAGTGCTGCATAAAAGTCCAGTTTCCATTCAGTCCAGCCTTTTCTGACTTTATAACAGTAAACAGGACAGACCGAGTGATCACTGTATGATTATCATTATTTAAACAGGTGTTGATGTTTCTCCTTTAATTAAACATGTAATGATAAAATCTGGCTTTGGAGTTTCATCAAAACTTCTCTTCATAAATCCAGAAGAATCTGATGTAAATTCAGTCTTCTACCAGCTCGACTGCTGTCTGAAGTGTCTGTCTGAACTTTTATAGTTCACAGTATGTATGACTGTGTCCTAAACCACACCCACTAGTCTGTCACACCTTCACTAACATCTGGATCAGCTCTGAGTGGTCATGTGAGGTGATCCTAGGCTTGTTCCAGATGAACTGTGCCTCGCCTTGCTGGTCGGTGAGAGCAGCCGGGTGCAGGTCAGGGGGGAAAGAAAGAAGAGCCGTCAAACTGGACAACCTCCACCTGCAACCCACATGAACTCTGGCAGATCTTGCGGTGATCGCCTTCATCATAGCTGACTAAGTGGGTGCTATAGAAATACCTTTGCTATTGCATCTTGGAGCAAGATAGATAATTACCCATGTTGATGCAAAGCCTCAAATAATTTATTTGTCAATAACTATTTTAATAATTTTTTTTACAGTATATTTTTCCCTTCAAGCCCTGCTAATTTTTGTACCATTTCAGGTTGTTAGCTGGAGCTCAGGAGATAAAACGGCAAAAACAAAATGGAAAAATGGGTTGTTGTAACCCTTTTGACCGGTAGTGTATGTTTAAGATTGAACGTAAATAATCGGTCATGCAACTAGAGAGCATATCATTATTAAATCCAAATTAGATCTTTAAGAGAAATAGCGGAGATTTATATTTTAGAAAGACCAGAAACAAACGTCACAGACAATTCTAGCCAATGAGGAGTTAGCTCTATCATCATTGGGGCATCTCCTGGTGTGTGCAGGTGCAAAGCCTGCTCCTAAGCCCTGTAGGCGCCTTGCACTCATGAGGTTATAACGGTGGATGTCAGTCATGTGGTGAAGGAGCAGACACAAGTCAGACAAAAAAAAAAAACTAACTGACGAGCACTGCACTAAGGCAGCAACTGATCCGTCTGCGCAGTGCCAGGTGAAGACAAACAAGCCTACTGTGTACTAAACCACACCCACTAGTCCGACAAACCTTCACTAACACCTGGATCAGCTCTGAGTGTTCTTTTTTAACTGGGCTACTTAGGTGACTACTGATTTCTAATGTTTCTTAGCACCATTAGTGTCACAGCTTCAGATCTAAACTAAAGAGGAAAAATTTGGACACCAGACACATCATCTATCCGAGGTAAGTGGAGAAACTGTAAATATGACCTTTAACCCCGACACCGAATAATAACTCATCTCTAAATAAAGTGAGACAGCAGGTTCTTACAGGCCCATAAATGGTCCATTCATTATCCCAGTGTGTTAATGAGGACGTTTATCATGTTAGAGCAAGTCACATGATCACGTCCTAAATTACCCAACCGTCTACCCAACTCCTCCCACCTGACGTGTACTTTTAAAGACAGCAAACTGCACCAAACAGCCTCTGGCTACACAAATCTGAATTCAAGTGATGGTCATAATCATAAAAAATTCCACATTCATCAGTTTTAATGTGTTTTTATGGATGGCAGTAAGAAAAGCACTCAGTGTGTCTCGCCTCTGGCTACAGGAGTCAGAGCTACGCTACATGCTAATGGATGAGTCGCTAACACCCATAGTTACACAGCTAATGAAGGCCAGGGTATCACACACACACACTCACACACACACCAAAAGTGACCACAGGCACAAAATCAAGACAATGAAAATTCCTACACAAGTTAACCATTATGTCCTCATCCATGTCACCCAAAAGTGAAAGACTGGTGCAGAGCATGTACAAATAAGGATTATTCCAACAAATACTGAAGTTAAAACATTTGTATTGTGTTGTTTAATAATCAATATGATAACATGTTATGCAGCTGAAGCTACCTTCTTACTGGAATTCTCCATTCCACCTTAAATAGGGCCACAATTACATTCAAGCTGCTCAGACTCACTATAGTAACTACTGCACTATTTAAGGTGGAATGTGGAATTCCATTAAGTTTTAGATTTTTGTTTTACTCTGCATTATGGGAGGACTAAAAACACTGTATTTTCTGTAAATAAAATCTTAAATGACAATATTATTGTTTGACATGTATGAGAAAACTCAGAAGAATAAAAAAGAAATTATCATATTTCTTAAACTCAGTAAAAGTGTTATGTTCAAGTTTAGACAGCTGTATATTCTCTAAAAGGTGATCAGAGTTACGTCAAATTTCCTCAATACACAAAAGAAACCGTGTTATAAGTAACACTTCAAACAAAAATCTAATTTACGCAATTTCCCGTTATATTAATTAATAAAAAAAAATAAAAAAATACTGATAATCTCACAAAGGTAATTAAGATTTGTAGCTAATAGAACATTAATGCTGATACTATTAATTTATTTAATACAACTAAAATACCGTTAATATCACTTCAGAATCCATGTTAATATGAATTAATATTTTAATTTACAAATTATATGTTACAAATATCATCTGAAACATTTATTATAATAAATATTAGATCAAATACACACACACACACACACACACACACAGTCGTCAGGAATTAGTTGGTTCATTGTGGTGTGATTAGTGATCGTGTGAGTAACTGTTGGAGGAAAAAGTGAAAAACTGGTGAGTGCTGATAGGGCAGAAAACTGGACTGTCCCACACCAGGAAAAGGGGGGCAAGAGGTGCCACGTCCCATGATTCATAGCATTGACATCTGTGTCCTTCTCGACTCGGTGCCCAGGGCCCGTTTGTCAAGCACCCTAACACCCCCCACCCCACACACACTCGGCCCATCACAGCCGGCCGTGAAGAAGTTCTGCTTGGGTGGGTAATTTTGGGGGGGTTAAGAAGAGGATGAAGGAGAGAGGTTAATGATCAGAAGAAGACAAGAGAGGGGAGGGAGAGAGTGTGTTATAGCCCTATAACACACACACACACACGCAGAGAGAGAGAGTGAGACAGAGAGAGAGAGAGAGAGAGAGAGAGTGGGGGGCAGCGGTAAGTAAAGCTGCTGCTCAGACAAGCAGCGAAAGCTGTGGGTGAGAAAGGGTGAGAAATCAATCTGCTGCAGACATACGGAGTAAAAATTCTGAAAATTACTAAACAATAAACAGCAGAAATACACAAGAGAAATGACAAAAATACTGTAAAATTGTAAACTTGATTCTGAAAAATAAAAGTAAAAATACAAAGCAGAGACTGAAAAAATATATAAACATGAGAAAAAGTACATTGTAAAAAAATACAGAAAGCACAACCTTTTAAAAAATACAAATCTGAAGAAATACAGCCATAACTAAAATACTGAAATAAAGTACTGAAAAACTAAACACAGTACACTGAAAAATGTACAGAAATACTGTAAAAACTCTACAGTGCAGCAGAAATACTGAAACACAGCTGTGTAGTCTCAGTGAGTGCCTCCATCACAGTGACACAGATACTCACACAGATGTCAGTAAGTAGACACAAAAATCAATACCAGCTAGAAAGAGACTTAAAAAGGTAGTTAGATATGCTGAGCAGACAAGAAGTACCCCAGCAACATATACACAGACAGAGCAGAATAGAATAGAGTGACCAAGAGCTCTGGTTCTTCTCTGCTGGATTCAAAGTGTTAACATTATGAATCCTGACACACACACACACACACACTCACCTGAACCTCCTTCTGAAAGGTATGTATCCCTGGCGAAAAGTACAGAATCCAGCATGGACTCAAACAAGAGGAAGTAGCCCTGAGGAGAGACCAGCAAAGACCACTTTAGAAAATACACACACACACACACACACACACACACAAACACACCTTCCTATCAGAGATACCTGCCACTAACATCTCTACCATCGGTGTCATCTCAGAAGTAAATAACACACTGGGGAGGTTGTGTCAGTATTTATTTATTTATATATTTGTGATGTGTGTATATTTCAGAAACAGGATCAGTTCTTTTTATTCACTTTTACATTTAGCACAGACCCGTACAACACACACACACACACACACACACACACACACTTTCTCTCCCCCTGTGGATTTATGATCCATGATGCCCGTTAACCACATACATGTACACCCAGAATCCTCCCTGGCTGCAGTGACCCATGGCTGACTCTGGTTCTGCTCCAGTGGACAGCAGATCAGTCCTTCATTAATCCAGAAGTGCTGAAACTGATTTCTGGACACATCCTGTAAGCTTCAGTCTGGACAGGATCATAGACCAAAGCTGGTGGCAGGGGTGTCGTAGTGGTGTGAAAAATGGGAATGAGGTACCAGGGACGCAAGTGGGGGGAGGGACCTTGAGAAGTCTGGAACTGTATTTTCTTTAAATATTAAAGGAAATAATATTTAATAATAGGGGGGCTGGGCAGTGCTTGTGCATAGGGCCCAGAATTTAGTGCTAAGCCCCTGGCTGGTGAACTCTCGGTACAGAAACAGCTTAAAAGAGCCCATTTTCTACACAACTCATTTTATTTCTCCCTGAGCTGCACTTATGATGTTTGTCTGTGGTTATGTACTAAAACTAAAGTTTATTATAATTTCCAACCTTACTGTTGAACAGGCTGTTGTTACTGCACCTGTAAGACTAATATATTTAAATTATCTCTGTTCTGATTGGGTGGTCTACACTGTTCTGTATTGAATGCAGAACAGGCTGTCTTTTGTATGCAGTGTACAGACTGTATGTACTCTATAGACGGCATGTACTCTACAGAGTGTATAGACTGTATGTACTCTATAGGTTGAATATATAGTAAGTGCTGTAAAGACTATGTACTAGGGTTGTAACGGTACGAGATTTTTGCTCCATGATAACCGTATCAGAAAATAGCGCGGTATTGGGGTTATCGCTGCATTTCACTAAAATTATCATAAGTTACTCTTAAAGAAATAACAACAAAGGGTTTTATGTTTAACAAACTATTGTAGCTGAAACTTCAAACTATGTTTAATGACAGATATGTATAAAATATCTCCTTTAAAAAAGGAGTCAAAACATAAGGGTGTGTAAATATAAATAGTTCATAACTTTTTATAAGAAGTGTATATATGTATCTATTGCTGCTTAACATAGTATTCGATGCTAGAAGTGATACTTGTACTGTTTATGTAGATACAAATGTCTTCAAACACCATTTATTTATGTCCATAAAATAAGTGCAGAGTCACTTTAAGAGCTAAGCTAAGCATCTCTGGTGCAGGGCCTGGACTGGTTTTAGGCGGTTCAGAGTGAGATAATAAAAGATTCAACAGTAAGATTCTGGTAGTAAAAGTTCTCTTACTGTGTGTGGCATTACGGTTTGTGTTGCATCATATATTTAGAACAACATAACCATGGTTTAAAAGTTTGAGTTTTGTTTGTTTTCATCACGTATACAGTCAGGTTTTTTTTTGTTCATGTGCACGGTGTCCTGTGGAGTTTTTCTCGGATTAACGCAGACACGAGTAAAGTTGCTTCAGTCACCAGAACTTTGTTCAGCTCACACATCTCCTTTAGCTGCCACTTTATGTCCACAAACTTTGTAAATGGGATACCCATCATCATGTCCATTTTGCAAGTATCCAAAGAAGTCCCACACTGCTGATTTGATGCTGTGTGCATAAGCGTGGTGCCGGTGGCCGAGGCGGAGCAGAGTTGGGCATGTGCAGGTGAGATTCTCAGCTGGCACGCCTTTTTCCTTTATTACTGGTAACAAGCACACGGCCACGTATAATAACCGTGCATTTTAATACCGTGGTATACCGTGAAACTGGTTACCATTGCAAGCCCACTATGTACTGTATAGACTACAGACTATGCATTATATGGAATATATACACAGTTTAGTCTGTACAGAGCATCAACAGCACACAAGGCTGAAGGTCTCTTGCTGTCACTCTGCTCCATATGTAGATGATTTGCAGGTCTCTGTGAAAACGTCTTTCAGAAACTGGTTGTGAAGGACCTTCTAGAAGTAATTCTTGTCTGAAAGTGAAGAGATTTCCATCCACAAGCTGTGAAACCCGCCGGTGGGCCCTGTCCATCAGTTCTGAGCAGAATGTCCTGTAGACTGTGATTTTTACCACTATTGGTAGACCTGTATGACTGTACACTTCCATACACCTGCAAATTCAGCTACTTCCTTCACACTGTGACCTTTGACACCCAAATATAATCACTCCTTTATCATTAACATCTGCCTCACATACACTGAACCATACATTCACTGCACTGTACCACCTCTTCTCAATCCTCACACCCCCTGCAGGTACTTATAGCCTGATCATCCTCATGCAGCACCATCTGCAGGAGGCTGAACTACAATGATATTTTTTTTAGGGAGCTGATATTTTTGCTATTATATATTTTATGTTTGACACTGTACTGAAATAGGTTTAATTTTGACTAACAGTGCTGTACAACAAAACAGAATGAGGGACCGTGTGTGAAAATGTACTTATACTGTGCAGAAGGGTGCTGGGAGTGATATTCCAATAAAACTGCCCTATTCTCCCACTGCCTTTATCTGTAGGCTAAAAAGCTCCACAGCTCATCAGTCACCCCCCACCACCACCACCACAGCGGCACACACTGACAGCCAGGCCGAGGAGATAAGCCTTCTAATGACACACACACGAGGACACACACTCACCCCAAGACAGGAGGAGGGGGCGCAAATTTATGACCACTGTGTCTGTCCCTTGGGTGAACTTAGATGATGATGATGGTGATGATGATGATGGTACTGCCTTGTCAGTCAGTTATTTTAACCCTTAAAAGTCAACAAAACACTGTTGTATTTAATTCACTGAATAAAGACAATGTGTGCTTAAAGTGTAGATTATCTCCACTTTAGTGTCTAAGTAAGAGAATTAAAACGGCAAAATGCTGCAGTGGTTCAGTATTAAGTCCTGCTGGGTAATATTCTGACCTGTATTAACAAAAAAGTGCATCAAAATTTTGAATATAGTGAAAAAATTAATCTGCTTTTGTCATAAACAGTGCACTGATAATGTCTGAAATTAACATCCAAAGCTGATAATTAAGGGAATCTAATCTGATTCTGTAACATCTATGAATGACTGTTTTATTTTATTATTGTTTTATTATTATTTAAAGAGTTACATTTCTTTCATTTTAAATAAAGTAGTATTTAAAGGACGTATATTTTATATAAGCTGGTTTTCCTGAAGTCATGCCTGCATTACTTCATGTAGGGTGTTTTAATCTTAAATGCGGCTACAATTAGAAGTATCGTATCAGACAATACTCAACGTCTCAGTATCGGGAAAGATAGTGGTATCGTTCCATCTCTCGGTGGAAAGGTTGTAGCCTTGTGGTGAACGTGTCCTTGCTCTGGTTTTGCTCTTAAAAAGACTTAGCACTGGACTGATGGCTAAGCTTCTCCACGGTGTAATTTAGGACCCAATTTCACAGGCGGCTGCTTCCTCCGCAGTGAGTGAGTGAGGGAGTGAGTGAGTGAGTGAGAGAGAAAGAGAGAGAGAGAGAGAAGCTTCCAGACAAAAAACAAAAGTGACACCTCCCCAGGTCTAGCCTTGGAGGCCTCAGACTCGTCACTCTCTCACTGCCTCTCCATTAACTATTAATTACTAAAACAAGGCTTGGTCCCCACCTGGCACAGCTTTGGGGGAAATACGTACCCAGCGGAGCAGAAAAGATGAGTGAGAATGTAATAATCAGACACGGAGATGATTCGCATGATTCGGCTCGTCTCGTCTTTATATACACAAACTGTCTGAAGTGCTGCTCTGCGTCCCAACCAGTTTACAGCTGCAGATTACTTCTGAAATCAATTAACTTTAACATGGCTACAACAAAAAATACCCTAATAACACTCAAACCACCATGTGAGTCATCATAGTTTTCACCTAAGAACGACCCCAGCAACCACCAGGGATACTGCAAGCAACTACCCAGTAACGCCCCAGCAACCACCAGGGATACTGCAAGCAACTACCCAGTAACGCCCCAGCAACCACCAAGGAAAGTATACAATTCACCCAGTAAAACCCCAGCAACAACCCGAGATACTAGAGAAACCACCTAGCAACACACCATCAACCAGTAGAGTAAAGCATCAAAGAAAAGCAATAAACCTGTCACTAACCATGCTTAAGAAGAAATTTTACATTGAAACCCAATTTCAGTTTTCACAAAGATTCTGACACGTTTAATGTGGGACTTGTTCTTCTATATGATCAGAAAATACACACAGCAGCACAACTGTGACATTTGTGCAAAAACAATTGGAAACAAGTTTTCTTCAATTCACCAGTTGCATAATATTACAGGATTAAAATTACAATAATAAATAAGAATGTAAGAAAAATGGTAGGAAGACACTAGTGAATGAGTCTCATGGTTTATTATGTAGAACCTGAAAGCACCATCAGTTTAAAAAAGAAATCCTGGAGAGTCTCATCAGAGACTGAACAGACAGCTCATTGTAATAACCCTGTTAGACAGGAAATCTATGAGGACTAGAAGTAGAGCACAGCAGCAGCTTCAGCATTTAAAGCAGAGAAATAAAATTTAAAATGAGAACAATATACCACGTTACACTGACTGACTACAACTTACAAAGCTCAGCAAGTTTAAACAGCCCAATGAGTTTAAACTGTCCGTCTGCATTTAGGCAACATGTGAACCCAGAGACAAGGCTGACGTAACCTAATCAAACACCTGAGACCAGCTGGAGGAATATTATTCAATTAATATCATTTAATAGTCTATGAAGCTTCATTTGACCGGTTCTGATATTCCTTACTGATTATCAGCAGTAACTAACATATTACTCAAAACAAAATGAGGAAGTTAGTGCTATAATAACGCATTAACGTAATCTCAAACAAGAAAAAAAGTGCCATTAACACAAATTCTATTTATCCCAGCGTGTCATCCGTAGTTCATGTTGAGAATTGACAACGCAGCATCATTAACAGTAGAAGAGAAAAGGCTGCTTTATACTTTCAGTGCTGAAGTGAATGATGACGCAAGGCTCGTGCATTTGCCTTTTTAAAATAATATTTATTGACAGACAACTGGTTTATAAAGTGTATTTACATTAAAAATCAGTCAATCTTCTTCAATGATGTCTGTCTTTTTCGCCACACTTTCCTCACTTTCACTTGTGTTTCAATAAAATCCTGTCCAAAGAGCTTTGTTTCTCCTTCCATTTCAAAATATTTAGAAAATGAGTGAGACATTTGTTTACACAGCGAGAAGGCACCACCTATTCTTCTCTGCAGTTTCAGCAGTGACCTCTGCACTCACGCTCACTAGTGACTCCTAGTGGATTAAACAGTGATTAATTTTTTTTATCGTCAAGACAGCCCTAAATAAAATTAGTTATATCTGAATCATTATTTACTGATAATGAAGTAAATAAGTGTGTAGAGTTATAAGGCCATTTTTGGGTAATATTATTGATATTACAGATGTAAATGCACTCATTACAGTTAATACAGTTAAAGATTAATTTTTGGAAATTCTACTAAAACTTTCTTTTGTTTTGTTTGTCCTACTAAAAGTGAAATTTACAAATAATATTTAATAAATATATTCTAAGAGACATAAATAACATCCAAAAGTACAAACCAAAACCCAAAACAAATTATTTGTGTGTGTGTGTATCAATACTCAGAATACTGGCCAGTTCAGAACTAAACTTGTCATAAAAGTCAAACAATTTCATGTAAAACTTGCATTATATCACTAAGTCCAATATTCACAAGTACTCAACACACATACACACAAAAAAGCCAGATTTTGAGTAAACGAGCTGGACTGTGAGATCAGTCTGAATGGTGCAGCAGACCTGAGTGAAAGCTGTTAATGAAATGCTAATGAAAATTGGACAGCAGCACTCAACCCTGTTAAATAAATTAGCCTATTATCACACATGTAAGGACAGACACACACACACACACACACACACACACACCTCTAAATCACAGATGTATGAAGTAAATAGTATAATAAACTAAATGTACTTTTGTTCCTCCAGAAATGAACTTATCATGAAAATTGTTCAAAATGTAACACAAAAAGTTAAAAGTGTCATGTTGTTATATTTATTACACAAAGTATCATATT
>BRDA01009327.1:32254-48056 GCA_036984385.1 Crenuchus spilurus | reverse complement strand
TTAAATACTGAGCTTACAGTAAAGCTCAGTAGTGTCTGCAGCTCTGTGGCTGACAGACTTAGAGAGACATGCTGGATTGATCAGGTCTGTTTTTGACCTCTGTTTCTGACATCAGACCCCCTGTGACTCCTCCAAACTGGACATTCACACAATTCCAGTGTGATCACATTTTCTGAAACTGTAGTTTATACAGTGCCCGCCTCACCCGTGCGCGCTCTCTCTCTCTCATCATCCACCTTCTCTGCTGAAATAAGAAGTGACAGGTGGCTCCTAAAATTATTAATGTTCACCGAGTTTCTGCCATTCTGCATTAAAGCAGCCATCTTTCATCACTCTGCGGCGCCGCACATCACAATTTCAATTTTCCCCGTGACTGAGAGGATGAGGGTCAGCGGCCTGGACCGGACGTTTACAGAGAACAGCAGAGTTAATGACAAACTGCTGCTGTAATCAGGGTCAGTGTGAGTGGACAAACTCAGAAACTGAACTTTGCATGTAGATAAAGCTCAAAAACAGCCTATTCAGACAGAGATAAATGTACGGGGGTCCTCGGGTCACTTACAGGAGCTCCTCTGTGATTTTATTTACATCCTGATGCACCGTGTCTGTGTTTTTCTCCTCTGAGAACAAGACTGTTTTCAGCTGTCTCAGAGCTCGTCTGATCACTTTAGTCTCAAATCTCTGATTTTCAAGGTAGATGTCATCTCAAGATTTTTAATTACCATATTTAGCCTTTAAAGCACCAAAAACCTTCACACATTACAAACAAACAAGTATTAAAGCTTTTAAAGAGTCTTTATAATTGTCTGGATGGAAGATAAGATAAGAGATAATGTTTATTTGTCATTGTGCAAGTACAAGTACAAGTACAACAAAACAGAGGCCCCAGCATTTGCATTTGCATTTGCCAGGAGGGCAGCCAATTACGGCGCTCACCTAGATCTTATACTCTCTCTACCTGAGAGATGTAAGAGAGACAAAAATACATAATAAAGACCAGATACCAGCTTCTTACACAAGAACAGGATTATTAAAGAAGTGACTATAATCACAGCTACAAAAGAACTGTGATCACATGATCATGTGACTGAGACAAGCGAGTCAGTAAAACCCTACAAACCCCACAGAAACTCCCTTGATTAGGTATATTAATGTCGTCCGGATGCAGGAGGTCAAACACTGAGGAGACGTCAAACGTTAAACAGATGTCTGATAAACTAATCCAATCACAACAGGACTGAAGCTGCTGATGTTTGGACTTTTGAACTTCAATAAAGGCTTTAAATGTTATAAAATACAATTTTAGGTGTTTTATTAAAACATATGTAAGAATTTATAAAAATAAGAAAATATGATGATCACTAACAAACATATCAGATGTACAACATAGTCCTAATCTCCACATCAAGTCGAGTCAAGAATATGTCTGCTGTCCAAACAAACACTTCAATCAGGTTAATTTCTATAAATGTACTAATTTACTGCATATTATTTAATTAAAGCTCAAATCTTACATATTTCATTTCTCTGTGAGCTTCACCTGATGATGTTTACACTTAAAATTCATGTTTATGAACATTTCCAAACAGAATTAGAAATCTGAAATCTGTCTGTCTGTCCATCTATCTGTCTATATCCATATCTATATCTATCTTATCCTATCCTATCCATCTATCTATCTACACCCATACAGATAGATACTTTTAGTTACTGTACCTTTAACACTATATGTAAATGATCTCTCTCCTCATTGGTCTAATTTATAAAGCAGTTAAAACATTATAAGTGAATATAACTGAGAATGAGTCTGAGGTGCTCTACTGTAAAGCACTCACCATCCACTCCGAAATAATAATGTCCACCTTCTCCACCGGGAGGGTGACTTCCTCTATCCTGCCTTTAATCAGGGTGATGGTGTTCTCCAGCTGATTTGATCTAAAGAACAAACATGATACACATCAACAAAACATTCAGAACATAACTCCTTAAACCAGAGGAATGTGATCAAGATCAGTCTGACGTGCTGAGGCTTTATTCATATTTAGAACCTGTATCTAGTGTGTCAGAGCGCACATCTTAGTGTTTATACAGTAACTACATAAAACAATTTAGATTTTTTAATAAATGCACCTTTCAATTGATCAGAAAATGTGCTAAATTATATGTGATATAGTAACACAGGTTTATAATTTACTGTTAAAAACTACAACTGTAGCAGCGTTTACATTTTTCAGTACCAGAAATCATTTATTTTAGGCTGCGCAGCACTAAATAGACATGATGTTAGTTTACAAGAGGGCACCATTCACCAGAGAGCTCAGTTCTGTTTGTTTGGGACTTTGGTAAACAGTAAAAAAAAATCAACACTTATAGCAGGGGTGTCAAACTCCAGTCCTGATTCAGCTCAGCAGGTAATGAGCAGGTTTAATTGTAGTGTCAGAGCAGAGAAATCACCAAACTCCGCAGGAATCCGGCCCTCCAAGACCGGAGTTTGACACCCTTGACTTATAGTAAGTGAAGATGACACATGGTTTATTATACAAGCAGAATCTTTAACTTGTAGCTCAGAAATGAAAAAAGAAGAGTTTCAGCTTTCATATGACTGCTTAGAGTCGTGAAGCTCTGAATGTGAGGAGGAGCTGCAGGTGAGTTCCTGCTATTTAACCCAATTATATAACTCTACAAGATTGTATCCTAGAAACAAAACAAAACATACCCCAAAAACCTTAAAGGACCTATTTTTCAAATATACATATGATGCATCTAAATATATTTTCAGGTATTTGTAAGAGGAGCTTAAATAAGCAGACACACGTTTTTCAGAGTGTCAGACAGCTGTGTATGTTTTCCCACCAAATGACTTGATCTGATTCTATTGGTGGATTAGCAGCTGTGGAATGTGCTAAGACCTCACCTCAAACAAAGGAGCTCTCACCCAAGTGTTCATACCTCTCTCATAAATATTCAATAAAAATTTTATCTAGGAACCACTGAATGAGTGAAACAAGTCAGCTCACATTTTTTTAAGATTTAGAAATAAAACCACATACAATTTATAAAAACTGTAATGAGCAGTGTGTAGCCAACACTTCTGTTTATTCAGTTCAGAGCTCAAAAGTCTTGGCTAGAAATGTTTAGTGTTTTTTCACAATATATTAGCACATCTGAAAATGGGTTTTTAGAAAATCTAAGTTTAAGTGCAGATTTAATCAGAATATAGATTTATGACACTCTTACTGTTTTGACACTGTTGTTGCTGAATTTGTGCTGAACAAAAGCCTGTGTAACAGTTTGGAAAAAATAATTTTTGATGGGTGTAATTTGTAAAAAGTCAGGGCATGTCAGACTACATCAGAGTGTCTGAAATACCCGCAGACTCCAAGGGGTTAAGAGGTAAAGAGGTTTGAGTGTCTGAGGTAAGTGGAGAAATATGTAAATAGGGTTTCTTTGTGAAATAAAATAAATAAAATAAAAGTGCAATAAAAATGAGGAGATTCAGACTGGAGTGACTTTGGCCTCTTGATCTCATTTGATAAAATGAGTGTTAATTACAGTCATTTAGCTCACACCGAGTCTCCTCCAACATGGCCAACCATTTATACCAATTACACAGACACCCGGACAGCCAGCCATACAGCAAAGCTTCCTCAGGTGACCTTTCACACAGCAAACACTGAACAAGTGTGTGTGTGTGTTGCCCCAGGTTGTAATGATGATCTTCTGTGAACACTAACCCGGTGTAGTGTGTATTAATCTCTCTGAACACTCTGTTATAATGACAGTTAATGTTAGCAGGACAGCAGGGCTGATCTGTATCTGCACTCTTTCACTATCTCACTCTGCCAGAATCCCTCTCTCTCCCTCTCTAATCTCATTACTCACACTATTCACAGGACAATAGCAGCTGCAGGACGGAGAGTCATCCAGGAGAGGGGGAGGGTAACATACTCCCACACCTCCTCTCTGCTGGAGCTGGAACAACACTCAAACTTCACAAATACGGCTCGCCTGCTTTCTTTTGTCTGACCAACCAGCAAAACATAACACACAGCATCTCTCACATAATTACATCAGAAATTTATTTCTTTTTCTGACAATCTGAAGATATAGAAGTGCATCAGAAGTCAGAGTCAGTAGTAGTTGGGCAGTTTGTCTGCTGATGGAAGCATGAAGTGCTCTAAAATCTCCTGGAAGGTACTAATTTTAAACAAAACCCAGTGGACCAACACCAGCACCTCAAACCATCACAAACTACAGAAACTGTACACTGGACTTCAGACAGGATCAGACAGACTCTATGAGCCCATTTACACATGAAAAGAGAACTTTGTAGCACTGAGGAACAGTCCAGCTCTGGTTCTGCTTAGTCCAGATAAGACA
Organism: Crenuchus spilurus; assembly: GCA_036984385.1. NCBI lineage: Eukaryota > Metazoa > Chordata > Actinopteri > Characiformes > Crenuchidae > Crenuchus > Crenuchus spilurus. Next base: position 43,676 of record BRDA01009327.1, on the reverse strand, counting down.
TTTCTGATGTTGTCTCTGGTTGATATTAGAAATGAGTCAGTTGTAGCTCTGAGAGATACACAGTGTTTATACTGTAATAGTCATTTACTCACAATCACATCATCATCTGAGCTATAAGTCACACTGATCAACATTAAAGGTTGAAATATTTACATTTAATTATTAACTAATTAATTAAAATGATTAACAATTCATTTTTATTCTAATGTATTGAGCTACACTTGTGTTTCAACAGCAACATGTGACTGAAATAAATGAGAATAATTGTGGTCAGATGTAATAATTGTGATCAGATGATTGTGTAGTTATTGTGACAGTCCTGGTGACTATTAATCATCAGCAGAAATGTGACAGGCCTGGACTTATGTGTGCAGTACTACTGCAGACACACACACACACACACACACACACACACACACACACACACACACACACACACACACACACACACACACACACACACACACACACACACACAGGCCCAGTGAAGTGTAAAATTAAAGTTCTCTCTCCATATATATCCAGCTGCACGCCTCCACCTCTGCAGCTTACATAATAACAACAAAAGCCATAACCACACACATCTCTCATAACGGCACCACATACAGAGAACACATCAACAAAAATAACCACCGCACACCCGCTGCCGCTACACCGAGTTCACACGCAGGCCAGCTAAACACCGCCCCGAACACCACAACACAACCATCAGTCTGTTTGAGTTTATTACTGCCTTTAAAGTCAGGAGGTGCAGTGCAGAGACCCAGCAGGACCGGCCCGCTTCAGCTCACAGCTTTAATAAACACAATAAACAGACAAAATAAAAGCCTGCGGGTCAGGAGCTTCCATCCAGGTGCATGCTGGGTAATGGCACAGGAATGAAAGTTTTAAAGCTGTTTTTTAAAGTTTCTCAGAAATTCATGGATTATTAATATCTAATAACTTTTCAGAAAAAAACATGTATGCATTCATATCACTATGATCACCTTCCTAATAGTGCGAGCCCTTGGCTCAGATCTAGTGTGTCATTGTCACTAGTGTGACGTTGCGGTGATCAACTGCATCAGTGGCCCGTGTGCAAAAAGTACATTCTCAGTACACCTACATTACAGCGGCTCTAGAACATCCCACAATATTAGTGTTTACTGAGATGCTGCCTCCACCGTGCTTCACCTGGTACACTATTATCATGGACATCAGTCACATGTCTTTTGTCGATTATGATGGTTTTACACTCTGATACAACTGACTGGGGTCATCATGAGGCGTCAGTGAAAAGCAAATTAATGCGCAACTAAACTGTTATCTGATCCATTTTTTCATTCTACTTCTTTGCTGGATTCTCATTGTGTCTCATTCTGCAGTTTGAGATCTCAACACTGTTCCAACTCAAAGTAGTTTGTTCATCTCACCACACTGTTGCACCAATCTTATGTGCAATTAGCAACATCATAGCAATCACCTCACAAACACTTAGTAACATCATATCTACCATCTAGTGATACCATAACAACAAATAGGGATTCCATAGCAGCAGCTTAGCAACACCACAGCAAAAACTCAGCAACACCATAGCAACCAACTGATAACATCATAACATAACACCAGGAATACCATAGCAACTAGGGAGCAAGTACACCACTATCTGTATCTGTTCAACCATTTAAATGATCTGTATTTGTACTCAGAGTGGGCGGGGCCTAAACTGGAATTGGGCGTGGTTTAACTGAAAGTGGGTGGGGCTGAAATCAGTACATTATTTTAAGTCTGAAATTGATATGAATTGATCAGAAGTTGCTATATGTATTGTTTATTTGAAGACTATTTACATATATTTATTTAAACTATGTCACCAGTCAAACTCGGAGAAATCAGACAGTAAAAAAAAAAAAACCCCAACTGGAGTACAGGAAGTGACGGACGCAACACAAGCCGTTTTCAGCTCTGTCTTGTCAAATGCACAGCGTACGTTACAAAATCAGTTCACCAAGTAACTTTAAATATCGTACAAACCAAAACAGAGGCAAGCTGAAGTAAACCTAAGGAGTACTGAAGAGAGCAACATGAGCTAGAGTGAAGCCAAGCACAGAGAGATCAGTCAGTCACTGTCTCTGTGTGTGCACGAAAGAGTGGCTGCAGAGACATGTCTGTGTAGGGAGGGGCGGGCACTCTGTAACTGGCCAATCACAGATCGTGAAGACAGTCAGTTACGCAATGAGGATTTTCCTTCAGCACAGCACAGATATTGACGGATATAACCACCTAGCAACTGCTTGGAAATGGGAGCCACTTAGCTGTGCAACAGTTCTAAAACAGTTCAAGCTTAAACACTTCAGACTGAAAGGGAAGGAGCTAAACTACTGGTCTTCTGAATCTTTTTTAAGCATCACCTGCACATCACCTGACCATCGCAACACTGACTTACCTGACAATGTCCATGGCCTGGTAGATGATTTCTGATTGGTCAACAGCAATGACCTTCTTGGCCCCTGATTTGGCAGCAAACATGGAGAGAATTCCAGTACCACAGCCCACATCAAGCACCACCTACAGGCCAGATGGAGGAATAACAAGTCAGGTTTTCAAGACAGATAGCAGTGATGCATGTTATTTTGTTGCAGAATTGGCTCAAGACTTTGAGCTACCCAAACAGTTTCATAGAATCAGATTAAGCCTAAGTCTAGACTAAAAACTATTTACTATTTTGATTTCAGGCTACTGTCACTAATTTGGGGCTCAGATCTGTGCCCTCCAATTAGCTAAACCAAGTTTACATCTTTCAGTCTAGGGGCCTTCATGTCCCCCTATGTGGGCCCCCATTTGTGGTCTTTTATCTATGGTCCTAGACTAAATCCCTCCCATTTGGGAACTCCGGTCTGCCAGCTTTGTCCTTGCCATCCAAGCTTTAGCTGGCGGGAATAATGGTGCCCGGAGCGTTTATCACACTGACAGGGGCGATCCACCTCACTGATCTCACTCACTCGCGCGCTCTCTCACACACACACACACACACACACACACACACACCACTGACTGCCCACTGATGCTTCAGATAAGCCAGCGGGTCTCTCGGCCTTCACCGCCTCACCGTTCAACCCCCACCACCTCTCTCTCTTTCCCTCTCCTTTAACTCCTTCTCTCATTCTCTTCTTTTACCTGCCTCCCTCTCTCTCCCTCATTTACATTTCCTTCCTCCCAATCTCTTAACCTGTCTCCGTCCCTCTCTCTAGCTTATCTCTGTCTGTCTCTCTGTCTTACCTTTCTCCATCTCTAACACACTCATTCTCTCCTTTACCCCCACCTCTCCATCTCTCTCATTCTCTCCTTATAGCTGTCTCTCTCTCTCTTCTGTCATTTAACTCTTTCTCTCTGTTTGTCTCTCTCTGTCTCATTTACCTTTCCTATAACTGTCTTTCTCTCGATCTCTCCTTAAACTGTCTCCCATCCACTCTCATCTTCCCCCCCCTCTCTTTCTTTTAACTCTCTCTCTCTGTCTTACCTTTCTCCATCTCCTTTAACACTTTCTCTCATTCTCTCCTTTACCCCCCCCCCCAACAGCAGCTGTTTAAAACTGATCTAAGCAGTGTCAGCATATAATGAATGGGTTCTATATGAGCTCCTGTGTATTACACTGACAGCCCGCTTTTGTATGTGTGTGTGTGCGTGTGTGTGTACGGGCAGCGTTCCCCGTTATCATTTCTTTGCAGTTGGCAGACAAGGTCCCTGTAAAAAGAATAAAAATGCTGTAGATGATAATAAAGTGCTGCAGCATTAAATCAGAGGAGCACATCATGACCTCGTGTCCTTCTCTAATGTGAACAATAACACAGATACAGGAGCAGACTGACCAACACACACACACCAGGTTTCAATACACTGTGTGTTAAAATTTTGTACTACACAGATTGGTATACAAGTCATCATTACAACATTTAAACAAGTAATGTTAAAAACTAAAGCAATAAAAAAGTCCCTTCATTAACACGTTACAAAATATTAAAATTCTTCATTATAATCCTAAAGTAAATAAAAGTCCTGTATTTAACAACCAAATAAATTAATAATTGTTAACTAAATCACTACAATAAATAAAAAACATTAAAATACATTTTAATTTTTACTCTATTTTAATGAAATAAAATATAAGAAATTAAAATCAAAGATTCTTCATTTCAATACCAAACAAAATTAAACTTTGAAATGCTGAGATAAAACATTCTTATTAAAACCAGTTACAAAAGTTCTCTATTAAAACAATTAAAATGTTCAAATATGTAAAGGTTTCCTATTACAACACACAAGAAAATAAAAGCCCTCTAATAAAAAAGCTCAGAGAAAAGTGCAGATTTTTCTGAAAAAGGTTATTCATGAAAATTCTCAAAAATAAAAGTGCTCTAATAAAAAAATGCTCTAATAAATCAAATGTATCCATTAGAATACAAAGATAATAAAAATTTTGCATTAAAACAATGAAATGAATAAGAGTTCTTCTCCATTTAAATGTTCAGATAAAAAGATGCTTAAAAAAGTTCTTCAATAGGTCAATAAACATTTTAATTAAAATATTTACTTATAAATAATTAACTTATTTTTAATTAATAAAAGTGTTAATAAAAATAAAGCATTAATTTAAAAGTTTAATTAAAGTTCACCAAAGAACACGTTCTCTGATCACTCCAACAATTTCTACTCTTTCAAATAAAAGCCCAGTTTTGAGAGTGGGTGTGTCACTATCATAAGCCCCGCCCCTACACATGATCTATGGGTGTGTGCGCTCAGGAGTGAAGTGTAAAATGACAGGTGAACTTGTAATTAGTGTGTTTCAGCCTCAGTATCAGTGAAGGCCAAACACAAGACGGGTTAAGGAGGGACCGAACCAGGCAGAACCCGACACTCACCTTGTCCTTGAACACATCCGGGTTCCTGCAGATGAAGTTCTGGTAGCTTTCAGTCCTCACCTTGTCCTGCAGAGACAGAAGACAAGAGAGCAGAGCTGTAAGTAATGACAGAGTGTCACCATTACGTTTTCCATTAAAGAGACTGAGCGCAGCCTCGCCGACACCACAGCAATCGCTCAACAGATCCCAACCATTCAGCACCAGAATTTAATTCTATCAAACAGCTCCAGAAGATGACTTTCCCCTCTTTTGTAAGTCAAGGAGCGAGTCAGAAATCAAATGATCAGACATTAAGCAGCGCAGGGGGGACAAATCTCATTTAAAGTCATATTGGACTGGACTGGATGTGACTGCTGATGATTTTCCCAGCTCGGATAGACGACGGCGGGAACTGACGGCGTTTGTTGGGTTCAGGGTGAAAAATTAAATGAAATTGACCCTGACACTTCCTGCTTTGCCAGCAGAAACCCCGGCTAAAGTGGCTAATTAACCCGCCAATCAAACCGAGCCACACCACCCAAAACAGCCCACTGAACCTGTACCAGCACTCATATTTCTACAGCAGACACCAGGACTGTTTACACTGTTCTATTCACATTAATCCTGAATTGGCTTAACTATACTCAATCCCCTCTGACATGACAGATTAAGCCTGAGATTAGGCTTAAAGAACAGCTCACTCAAACCAGACTTACAGTTTCCATATTTACATATTAACCCTGTGGAGGTCAGTATACAATATACACTCTTCTTCTTAATATACACAATGGCCACTTCATTAGGTACACATCCTGTATCTCCACTGAGCATAATGGTGCACTTTCAGACTGTAGTCTGTTTCACTGTATACTACATTGTTCTTCAGTGATGACCTCCACAGAGCTGCTGGATCATTCTCAGTGACACCGATGTGGTGGTGGTGTTAGAGTGTGTTTTTAAACACCTCAGTGTCACTACTGGAATCAAAATAGTGACCAGCCAACAGTGTCAGGACTAGAAGACCAACACACACTGTGCTGAGCTGCTGCCTCTGACTTTACATCTACAAGACCAACAAGGTAGGAGTGTGTAATAAGAGTAGACAGTGAATGGACAGTGTTTAACATCTCCAGCAGCTCTAAACACACCACCACCACGTCAGGGTCACTGAGAATGAGTCTGTGGGGTCCAGAAGAACAGACTGAACTAAAAGCTTAGGACAAAGTATGTACAGTATGACTTAGTGTAAACTATTATACTACATATTTTTATATGATTTCTATTCTGTAGAGTTACAGTGTGTTGTTTATATATATATATATATATATATATATATATATATATTCTTCCAGACACTCTCATTGTACTTGTAACACTGATGACTATAACTATAACAACTAATAACATCTGTACAGTCATGATGGAGAATATTGGTTTCTGAATCTGCTCAGATCCACTGATGTTCTCCATACCTCACCATGCAGGTACCTGATAATAATCAGAAATAAACAGAGCGGACGGGTCAGAATCTTTATCGTCACTGGGTCTGTGCCCGTCTCGCGTCACTGGGTCTGTGCCCGTCTCCCGTCACTGGGTCTGTGCCCGTCTCCCGTCACTGGGTCTGTGCCCGTCTCCCGTCACTGGGTCTGTGCCCGTCTCCCGTCACTGGGTCTGTGCTCGTCTCCCGTCACTGGGTCTGTGCTCGTCTCCCGTCACTGGGTCTGTGCTCGTCTCCCGTCACTGGGTCTGTGCTCGTCTCGCGTCACTGGGTCTGTGCTCGTCTCGCGTCACTGGGTCTGTGCTCGTCTCGCGTCACTGGGTCTGTGCTCGTCTCGCGTCACTGGGTCTGTGACCGTCTCGCGTCACTAGTGTGCATGTCTTCACCCTCCTAGAGTCAGGGGCAGTGCAAAGTGATGGGGAGAGTCACTAATTGGTTGGGTTAATTGGCAAATACCACAGTGGGAAATGGAGAAAATTGGCAAAAAAATTTAATAAAAAAAGACTTGAAATATGTGACTTTATGTCTAATAAATATAAAACAAAAGAATTTAGTTTTTTGGATTAAATGATGAACACAAATGAACTTATTGGAGATGCAGTAAGTCAGAGATGAGAACAATAAAACACCTCTGCTGGTGTAAGACTGACACTTTAAATGAAAAATAAAAAGTAACCCCAACTTTAAGATTAAGACTGTTGTGTTTAAAACTGTACAAAAGCTTTTCTGACAACAGTGAGGATGCAGAGAGACCTGCATGAGATAAAGTTTGTTTGCTGATCAGAAAATGAAGATCACTGTCCGAGTCACGTCTGTGACCTGTGGGGGGGCGATGGTGGTTTTTCAGCGGTCAGTAATAACACACACACACACCTCATACACATCCCACACACTGCGGCGGAGGAGTGACGGAGTTTCAGCTCTGACGCAAAACTGCGTTAACGTAAAGAGAAATGAGCTCCAATCAGCAGACGGCTTTTTCTCAGCATTTACCGCAGTGTGTGTGTGTGTGTGTGTGTGTGTGTGTGTGTGTGTGTGTGATGAGACTCCCCCACAGAGCACTACAACACTTTAAGTAAAAAGTAGAAAAACCTTTTAAAAATCACCTTTACAGTCTTAAACACTAAACAGTAATAACAGAAATATTCTAACTTGGTTAACTGTAATCACGACTGTCATTATGTAGCCTATTAATATAGAGATTATTATCAGATGTTCAGCTTTGTTTTATAGTGATGGAGTGAATATCATAACATCGCATTATAATAAATACAATAAAACAATTCTCCTGTGAGCTGCACATCATTAACATATTCATTAATTGTAATATTTTATATAATTTAATTCATTGTAATAAACTTTTTTTTGATTTTATGACTTTAGATCAGACTCTGTATGTAAAAACATTCAAATAATAAAATAACTTTCTTTTTTTTTAAGATTCTGGTTGCTGACTGATGTTATGGTGTGTATATAGATGAAGAGAGAGATTTATACTCGGGGCATCTTTTAGAACATGTCTTTTATTCTGTACAGACTTTGTTGTGTAAATAAGCTTTAAATACACTGTAAAAAAAAATTTTATCTAGAATTTAAACTATACATAACTATTTGATGTTTTAAATCAGCCAGAATAAGACAATTTTTATGTCTTTGTATACACGCTCACCAAGTTCCTCACGTGTGAAAATGTTTTTGCTTAAGTGATTGTGATTCTGGTCCTGCTGACCCACCTTTAACATTTCCTCGTGAATGCTGTAGTGACCGTATGAGCTGAAATAAGCTTCATCCTCGTCTTCCCGAAGCTCAGCGATGGCCCCTGAACTTGAGGGCCCGGCTCTGCCCGTATTCAGCACCAGGCCTTGGGCTAAAACCCTTCTCGCACAAGAAAAACAACACACAAAGGTCAGCTCAGAGCCACAATGGCTTTGTTTTCTGGACTAAAGCTCACGTGTGCGAGTGTGAACGTGCACGTGCGCTCACACGCCCCAACCTTAAACACTGCAGTGGAATTTTACCCCAACTTACAGCCCCCGCCTCCCCCCCTTTCTCCAGTCACACTTTCTGCTTTATGGGGACTGAATACTAAACTGGGCTCAATGCTGCCCCCCAGTGGTGCAGTCTGAACCTCACAGCAGAGGAGAAAAGACTGGTGCACTGAAGCACATCACAATCAGTGTGTAGTGATTTGCACACATTTAAATACACAAGGTAAACAAAATACATGTACACTCACTGGCCAGTTCATTAGGTGCATTCACTGTAGCCCATCTGTTTCTCTGTATATTTTAATGTTCTACACCCCACAGAGATGGTGACACTGACAACACTGACAGGGACACTGATGTGGTGGTGCTGTTAGTCCTGTGGGGGGGTCCTGACCACTGAAGAACAAAGTATACAGAGAAACAGATGGACTACAGTTAAAAATGCTCAGTGGAGCTCAACTGGCCGGTGAGTGTACCTACACAGTAATTACACAATATTTCATGTGTAAACTAGTGTTTACAGTATAGCAGCTCTCAATCATCTACTCTAGCAAACTTAATTCTCATCCTCTCTTTAACCTGAAGAAGTGTGTTAGAGGCTGTAAAATACCTCCAAATGCCAAAGACCAGTTCACTCAGTTAGCTTTACACTTAGGAGACAATCAGCCAAGACATTACCAAAATTTTGCTTCTTTAAAGCTGGAGTTGTGAGGCTGACACTGCTAACCATCACTACAACTCAATTGGCACCTAAGCAGCCCAGTCACTTCTGGAACAATACATGAATATAACCTTTATTTCTTAGGGAAACTGTGATCTGGGATCACATACAACTACAACAACAACAACAACAACAACACATACCACTCAACATCTACAACATTACTTCAGCCCTGACAAGCTATTTTAATGTAAAAATCCTAATCTAAAATGTCAAAAATGTCTACAAATGTCTAAGATGAGCATGTGCCAACATTTAAATGATTCTAATTGAATACTTGGCACAAAAGATGCCAGGGCTGGTTTACTGTTAAATGTTAAAGGCATCCGGTGGGTAGGACGGATCCTCTAATATCCTCAGAGTGAGACTGACTGATTGCTGCTCTGAAAGTTGACAATACTTCTAACCATCTCAATGAGTGTAACGTGTGAAATGACAGGTCATACATCTGAACTTCTCTAAAGACACTGAAACCTCACACAGATGCTAATGAAGGTCTCACAGATTAGTGGACTGTGTCAGTTTCTCCAGACAGGGATTAAGTTTAGTCCTGGACTACTTCACTAGAAAATCACCATTTAAAATGCTGCATAGACCAGGACTAAGCTTAATTCCTGTCCAGGAAACCAGCCCAGTATTAAGGAATATAATCTGAACTCCTGTCTTGGATGATCAAAAAGTGAGAAAATCTGTAAAAGTTATTTTTGGGTGGACCGTTCCTCCAGGCTGAAGGACATGATCTCTTCCCCAGTACTGCTCTGTGTTTATGGGACATTTTGAAACTGGGTTAAACTCCATGGGAGAACAAAGCTCACCTGAGTTTCTGCAGGTCCTCCATGGCCTGGGCCAGAGCCTCCTCAGCGCGGGCAGCTCGGTTCTCGGCCTGACAAGCTCTGAGAAGCAAAGCTTCAGATTGACTGCTCACTGCAGACTGACTGCTCACCGCAGAGTCCATCACCATCTCAGACCCAACCAGCTCCTCCAAATCTGCAGAAGACAATACACCTCAGACAGGGCTGGACACTGTGACAGAAATCTATCAGAATATAATCATAAATATTAGAGATGGACAGATTGATTGGCTGAATTTCAAAACAAATGCATGATTAGCCAATAATTGATCAGATCCTGAGAGCTGCTCAGATCACATGATCTGTGTTGTGCGAGTTGCTGCAGTGCTGTGTGAAGTGAAGGATGCTGCAGTTCCTCAATTAACCACTAGACAGCATTAAAGCCCTTAAACCTGCTCTGAGTGCTGACAGAACATCACCAGTCTGGCTGTATCCATTTAAAAACTAACGGTGCTTTATGGGGGAAGTAAAGACACTTAAAAACACTAACCAGATAATCATATGGTCCAGTACAGTAAGTCTTCTGTATACCTCAGTTTTTTTAGTTTCTGACACTCTGTGAAAGTGCCTGATGATCTTTATATTGTGTGTAAATTTCATGACAACTGTACCAAAAGAAGTGGAACAAAATGACTTAGACACACGTCAGGTTCCTTTAACTTCCATTAAAAATCAAGTATGTTTTTTCTTTCTCCTGTAAAGTCAGTGTTTTGGAGAATTCTGTATCTGCTCTATTTTCCTTTAAGTTTGTGAAAGAGGGGTTTTATCTTTTCTGTACCAATCTGCAGCAGAGGATCATCAGGCAGAGCTGGCTTCAGGTACTCATCATCGTCCCATGGCAAAGCCCGGTCCAGTACAGCCAGACTGTCTCCACTGCACTTCTACAGAACCAAACACATCCAGATTAGCCCAGAACACACCTGATACAGCAGCCTCACATTTAACACAAATATTTACTACTAAACCATTTAAATCACTCAAAAATAAGACTAAGGTTTCAGACGCGTTTTGCTAATACAGTGAAGATTATTCAGGTGACAACTGAAGGCTAGTGTTTGTTAGCAATGTTAGCCTCACAGCGTCAAATCTGAACTGAAGAAAGGCTGATCAACTACAGAGATGTTGCTTTAAGAAAAGTGAGAGAAACCATTAAAAGTTGTAAAAATATAATTATAAAATAATGCTGATAAAGATGATAATGACTTAACACTAGAGCTGGGCGATATGGCCAAAAAATTTATCACAATATTTTTTTCTATATTGATCGATTTGGATAATTATCACGATATTAAATTTTCGTTAATAAACTTCGCTTGTTGGTACGTTTGTCTTTTTGTTTCTGTCTGGTGGGTGGGGTGGGGTGCTTGTGTATAAGACTCATTCAGCACAGGTGGTTTTTTAATAGATGCAGGATGGGGACCATGCGGGTTTTTTATTTTATTATTTTTTTTTTTTTGGGGGGGGGGGGGTGTCTTTTTGTATTCTTT
>BRDA01009327.1:8242-30428 GCA_036984385.1 Crenuchus spilurus | reverse complement strand
AGGGCGGCGAGGAGAGGACGAGGCGGGAAGGGCGGCGGACGAGGCGGCGGGAAGGGCGGAGCAGGAGAGGAGCGGCGGGAAGGGCGGAGGAGTTTGGCCAACTGCTCCTACAAGATACGTCTACAACCCATCACTGAGAGGACGGCACCAGATGACCTGAACCTCACTGAACTACCACTGGTACAGTAGTGAACATGATCAAACAGGAAACTATGGAGAACATCACTACTTGGTTTGGTTCTGTTTATGAAGCCCATGTTCTGCTGGAGTCCTGAGCTCATTGATGATGTAGTGTAAACCAGTCATTTCCTCAGTGGTCTCTCATTAGAGAACCTTTATCTAGAATCTGACTTTAAAACAGCACAAGACAGTCCGACAGAAATTGTACTGAATCGTCTCCTGCAGTGTTCAAAGATCAGACAGTCTAATCGCAGCTGTATAAACTGTGTAAAGTCTCTCCGAGTTAACACGTCCCTCTTCTTGTGCTGATATACTCACTGTGCATTTTCACCAGCTGTAGGATGTCCACACTGTGCTCTGACCGACAGTGTTGAAAGGTTTCAGAGACAGAGCAGAGTGAGCTTTTGGAAAAAACCAACAGAGATTACATGAGATTAGGTGAGACTGCAGAGAAAATGAAAAACTATCTTTAAACAGTACAAATGTAATATACATTGTGACTTTCATCTCTTTTATATACATTTTATATTTATCATACACATTAGGAGTGACATAGTGCAGACAGTAGGCCAAGTAAAAAAAAAAGAATTGGTGATCATTCCCGCCCGACCCTCTAAAAAGCACCCTACCATTTTTTTTTTTACACAAAAAAACACGCCAAACACCCTAGTCTGGCCTAGAATCATTCAAATTTCTCATGCTTCCAATGACGTGACCCCAAATCAATTCTGCACATGTGCAGTACACTTCCTAGTGGCTGTCAATACGAATGGCCGGTCGTTTCTGTGTCTTCTGGGGAGATGTTCCGTACTTCAGTTGAATTTGTAAATCACTCAAGAAGAACATGATCTATGTTTAACATGGTTTATTTAAGCTTTCAACATCTTTTTAATATTCGCTACATACTGTAGCGTTGGGGAAGAGAGTAAAGAAAAAGGATGACATATTTACTTACTTTTACTGCTCTTTCCGTAAAATGGAAAGTGCAGTAGCAAACACTCACTGATTCACAACACGAAAGTACGACCAGTCTAATTAAATGGACTAAGACACACATTAACGGTAACTTAACTAAAACACACTAAAATAACTCATAGAGACTAGACTACAACTAACAATCATTACACATACAAAAATCTCCTCTTAAAGACCCCAAATAATTACAAAATAGACCCCATAAACACACAAGAGAACTTTATGCAAATACCGTACGACACGCAGCCATCTGATTGGCCGACACCCCCAAGAGCCGCCACAATACTTTTCTATCAAAAAAATTAAAAACACCAAAAAAACGATTAAACCATTAAAAACGATGATCACCAATTTTTTTTTTACTTGGCCTTATGCTCAATTAAAAAAACACCAGAAATCCAGAATCTCAAATTATTAGAATATTTAATTCTGAGTTTGTGTAAATGAATATTCAAACAGACTTGAAATGTGACGTTAAGTGTAATAAATATAAAATATGACAGTTTAGCTTTTTGATGGTAAACACTTTTTTCCACATTATATTTAGAGATGCAGAAGCACAATTAAGCATAATAATTAAAACACGTCAGAACTAAGGTATACAAACACAGTATTACCATCACTACATCCTGCTCTTCTCTCACCTTTCACAGAACAGACAGGACACTGAGATGCCCTCAGCTTCGTCCTCCATCCACTGCCACTGCTCATCATCCTCATCCTCATCTTCACTGTGGGACAGATCAGGTACTTCCTCACCTGCAGAGCACAGCTTCACTTCCTCAATCACATGTAAACAGTCAAACAAGACAACCATCATCACAGAACATCTGCACATCAACTCACAACTCCAAACCCAGAGTCTAAAATAACTGGCGGAGAGGAGCTGAAAGTGTTCAAAAACCCTCCAAACTGCTCCAGATCCGGGTTAAATCAACCAAAAGCGGCAGAAACGAAAGAAAGACTTTATACTCGAGTGAAACTGTGTACTTTGTAAGTCGTGTTAAAAATGTAAATACAGATAATTCAGCATCTCACCGCTCTCACGTGTGTCTGTGGACTCCGCCATGCTGACCACTTACACACTTCCGGGTCACATTCAAACTGCAGCTGTGCGCTGAGACAGCAGGGCGCGCCAAAAGCACAGCATTAAATACCTCCACATGCCAGAACATTATAACCACCTCCTTCTATCTCCTCTCAATGTCTCATTTGAGCTGCACTGAGCATATAAGAGCACTTTATCCAGACTGTAGTGCTTGTTTCTAGGTTCTTCATTTTTACTGCAAAAGCAACAAACTATAACAAACGTAAATCAAGAAAGAATTGATGGATTCTTATGTCCAATCAAATGCATCAATCAGAAGATTAAGTTTAAACCCAGCTCAGCTGCTGGATTAGCATCTAAAATGTGCTCACCTTTACTCACCTGTTGCTTTTCTCATGAAAACAGTTCACAAATCAGCACAAAACACACCTCAGTCTACTTTTATTAGACATTACATCCCAGATTTATTCAAAATCGGGCTGTATAGGCCTCTCTTACAGCTGAAATATACAAAATCATTTGATTTAATCAAAGAAATGCACAATTTACCTGTAAACAGAACAAGATTCCCTTTTCCCCCTTTCTCAATCTCACTAAACAACTGCGCCCATTCACATTACACAACTTTTCAATGACTTCTGTTTGTTAAATAATATCACTGCTTACACTGTGATTAGAGTTTAGATATATTACTGTCGTTTTAAATCACACTTCACTTTACCAAGCACATCATGCATCTGCTCAGTACTTAAATAACCTACATGTTTCATTATAAACAGCAGAATTATCTCTAAATTTACTGCCGTTCAATACAGGACACATTATAGAGCCATAATCCACATTTCTCATGTATTCATAAATCATGTTTATGATCATTTTACAACCTCCGAATTAAACATACTGTTTATGTTACTGTACCTTCAACCTATTATGTAAATGAGCTCAGATCTGACTGGATGACTCATTCATATGCAGTTCAGCATGAAACACTTCAGATGTGTGATGTGATATGTGTGTTATATGTGTGATATGTGTGTGATGTGTGAAATATGGGCTCTTTAAGTAATAATTTTTATTGGTCAAAGTGGCACTTAGTGACTATTCACACAGTGATACAAATATTGTGATTATATTTTCCCAAATGACCCTTTTATATTACAGTGTTCCAAAAATGAGTTTTAATTCAAAAAGCTAAACTGTCATATATTTTATATTAACATCACATAAAGTGACAAAGAAGTTTTTTTAAATGTTGTTTGAATATTAATTTACTCAAACACATTTAAATGTTCTAATAATCTGAGATTCTGAAATTTATGATGTCATACTGATCAACATTAAAGCATAAAAGGCAGAAATGTGTGATGTTGTGTGTAATATAACATATATGACTGTTTACCTTTTAAAATGAAATTATAAATTATTCTAATGAATTTATGATGCAGCACTAAAATGTTTTATTCTTTTCTTCCCATTTTATTGAGGTTATAAATTGCTTTGTTTTCCAGGATCTCCATTTTTGTCTGACTTTCGATCAGCGTGTTGACCACCATGGCTCGGACCAGAGCAGTGATGGGGATGGACATTGCAGTGGGAAATACGGTGGAAAACGCGCCCAAAAACTTCCGAGCCATCCACTCGGCTGGCCTGCTTTCCTGCCTGTCCACCAGGAGAACCCTAAAAACAACAAGAGAACAACACTGATATACAACCCAGCTTCTCCAGTCTGGACCAAACCTCAGGCCGGTCCAGGTTTAGTCCTGGTTCTGTTCATTCCAGGACAGAATACATTCCAAAACATGTAGACTTTAGAACAGTAAACTGAAGATTTAAACTTCCTCTAATTAAATATAAAATGAAATGTCTAATGTGAGGGACTCTCTCTTTGCTCGTTGATGCTAAAACACTTCAAAGATTTAATACATTTATTTAAATGATCTAAGGCCCTGTTCACACCCTGCATTAACAGTCCTGAGTGATCTGTTCACAGTAAGTACAAGTGTGAACGGTGTACATTATGTCTCAAGGATGCTGAAGTGATGATGAAGTGACTTACGCAGGCCTGTAGATTGAATATCGCTCAAAGTCCAGTTCAGCTACATCTGCTTCAACCTGTCCCTAAAAACACCCACAGCAGCAGTGATTCAGAGAGAAACGTCAATCTGTTGTATTAAACAGATGTCTTAGTAGCTGATGTGTGATGTATTTAGCTCAGGAGGACAGTAAACAGCTGCTGAACTGTACATGATCTGGTGGAGAAGGTGAGTAAAAGTCAGTAAACAGGAGAATCAGAACTGGTTCAGTACTAAGCACATGTACAGCTGTTTACTGTCCTCCTGAGCTAAACACCATCACACATCAACTACTGACACATCTGTTTTATTTGTTTTAATACATGGTTGCCAGGTTCCTAAAAATCCTCCTACACATTGTCTTACAGTAAGCCACCATACACGAGCTGAAAATAACAAAATCTAAAGTATCTAATCACAGACTTTAAATCTTCTTCTAATCTTACTTTGTCATTCATTTTATTTTCAATTTAATGAAAAAAAAACCCCTGCAAACTCTGAAATTGCATTTTCACAAACCTGGCAACCCTGTACAAATATGATTTATTTATTTATTTATTTATTTATTTGTTATTGGTCACAGAGGCGACAGGCATAAAAGTATCAATGTGCACATGTGTGCTATTTCTGAAACAGCTTAGTTCATATTACAGACACATACAGGTCACTTATGTTTATGAATGTGAACCGTCAATGTAATCAAATCTGATCTGAACAAAAAAAATCTGAATTACGTAATGAGGTTTGTAATGTGAACATAGCCAAAGACATAAGAAATCTGATCTGACTGCACACATTCATGTCACATGCTCACAAATTGGATATGTATATCCGATACCATGGAGCACCACATATGAAAGGAACTAAATTCCAATGTGAAAAGATCAGATCTGAGACACATTAATGCAAAAAAGTCACGTTAGCCTGGTAATGTGAACACAGCCATAGTTATAGAAGGAAATTAGGTGATTTCAGCACATAGACAAATGTAAACATGTCTGTAAGAAGGTAAACACACTCCTCCAGACACCACCACATCCCTGTGTTGTGTGTTTATGTTGAGCTACCTTGGTTTTCAGGTAGAGGAAGCTGCTGGTTTTATCAGCTCCTTTAGAGGACTCCAGGTGGAAATGTGTGCAGCCTCCAGCTTTAGCAAGTTCAGCAGATTTCAGCACATAATCATGATCCACACGGATAAACCCATCCTGCAATGTGCAACACAGTCAGAATCTGTCTTTTTAAACCAGTCACACTGTTAAAAGTAGGGGTTTATGACACTATACACTGCTGTGCAAAAACACTATGACTTGTAGTGATGGACGATATCACGTGCATTATGTTCATTATGCCATCTAATGCAGTTGTATGTACAATGTAATTAACTCACAGCAGAGATCACATTCTTAAAAGTACCCTTACAATGGCGACAAAATAGAAATTTGATTTTGGGGTGCTCCAACTCACTAACACTGACCTTCTCTATGAAACTATATATGCATATATACACCACTTGCAAAAACTTAGGGATATTTGACTTTTGGGTGAAATTTCAGAATGAACCAAGAATGCACTCTACCCTTTACAGGTGAACTTAATTGTATATGTATATCAAATGTATATCCATCATGTACTACATGTGATGTGAATGACAATAAAGCTTCCTTGTATCCTTAATGTGACCTTCCCTAATCTTGTGAATGCACATGCCCAACTGTTCAATGTTTCAGTACCTTTTGCACAACTTGCTTCTCTAACAAGGAGCTTAACAGCAAAATTCACATCAAGTGTTTGATCCATGAATCGACCAATAAATTTCTTAGTTAAATTAGAATTGGTATTTAAAAGGTCCTCCTCATCATGCTGTTCACATTTGGACATGGCATCAAGACAACACCAAACAGGTGATCAACAGTACCTCACCATTCTGAGGCTTAAAGCAAGATGTTCTCAGACAGAAGTGAGCACTGAGCTTAGAGTGTCACAGAGTGTCATCAGCATGCTACAATAGAGAGACTGGAAGAGTCACAGAAAAATTGGCACATGCGGTAATTACTTCAAGGCTAGACTAATGCAATGCACTGTTATCAGGATGCTCTAGCAGAAACCTAAATAAACTTCAGTTAGTTTGAAATGCAGCAGCCAGGGTTCTTACTAAAACCAGAAAATTTGATCACATTAGTCCAGTTTTATCAGCACTAAACTGGCTTCCAGTTACTGTAAATACCAAATCAAATATAAAATTATTTTACTGACATATAAAGCCCTACATGGCCTCGCCCTCAAGTATCTACAAGACCTTATTCCTATTATGAACCATCACGTTTACTTAGATCACTGGCTTCTTGATAGTCCCCAGAATTCAGAAATCATCAGCAGGGGGAAAAGCCTTTTCTTTTACGGCCCCTGAACTTTGGAATGACCTCCCAGACAACTTCTGGGACTAAGTCACAGTCTCAACTTTTAAGTCCAGGCTGAAAACATACCTGTTTAGTTTAGCTTTTGGTAATTAATACTTTACATTATAGAAATGTTGCAGATCCAGGGGTTTACCAACATAGGGATCTATGGTAGCATATAAGGATGGATATTTTATTGATCCCCAAGGAAAACTGTTTAAGATGAGGAAATCACCACTGCATGCTTCTACTTAAATGCCCTACTTTCAGGATATAATATCACTGTAGTGTGAACTTTTTATGTTTTCCATAAATTTAATCTGAAAGCCAAATATCCCAAACTTTTTGTGAGTAGTGTATTTAATTTAAACATATATTATTATCACTTCATGCAAAATGTGTTGACAAACAGCTTATTGTAGACAAAGTGCAGAGTCATTTCATCTTGTGTATAAATGTTTAGGGTTTAGTTTGTCTGCATGTTTTGCATGATTAACACTGTAATTATGTTTATAAACCTTGTTATTGTCAAACATTGTAAATGCTTCATTCTGCTCATTCAGAACATCTGATTAAGAAACTCACAGTTCCTGCTTTGGCTTTGGTTGTCCCAAGACAGCAGTACCCAACATCATGATCCTGAAAAGCTGCAGCATGGTCCTCCAGCTTCTCAAAATCAACCACTTCCTGAACCTTCAAGAATCAAAAACACAAGTTAATCAAATGTATAAATAACACAGCTGTATACAGTCTTGTGCTGAGTTATACTGTTAACATTCATCACCACAATGATATCAGATGATGTTTAAGTTAATAAATAATCAGTATTCATTTAATTTACATGTTATTGAAGTAAATGAGCCCCTCAGTGTACTTAATGCTCAGGAGCCATTTTAAAATATATCTATACATATTTGATATAATTTATATGATATATAAACTGCATTACAGAAGAGATGTTTGGTATATCAGGATGTTATATTATTTTATATAAATTGAAAAACTAAATTATACTATTCTACAATCCAGTGTCCTCTGCTGGACACTCTGAAACCCCCTGTTTATATTATATCAGTGCATCTGTACTTTACAGCATGTATATAACACTAAATACTAAAAAATAAACAACAGAAAATCTGTTTATTACAGATCTAATGTCATCACATACTTGAAAACTATGTAATCAACATAATTACCACATTTTCATAGACTTTATCCTCAAAAGTCAACTTCCGTCGTCCAATCAAAGTGATTTTAGAGAAAATATTGTGATCCACAATCTCCTTCAGCAGCTGTTTTCCTGTTTCTCCAGACGCACCCAGAATAAAACAGCTTTTATTCTTCTGTCTGAAGTTTTCCTCCATCACTGACAAATCCATCCTTCAGGTCAAAAAAACAAAACAACGTTCATATTACATTTGTTTCTACAAATCAGAAACTCCTCTCGTGTAGCTCCATCCACTATCCATTTTATCAGAAACCCCTCTCCAGTGGCCCCACCCACTACCTGCTTTATCAGAAACATCTCTTGTAGCTCCACCCATTGTCCGCTTTATCAGAAACATCAGTCTTGTAGCTCCACCCACTGTCAATTTGATCTGAAATCCCTCTTGTGTAGTTCCACCCTGTCCATTTTTTAGAAACTCCTCTCTTGTAGATAAACCCACTGTCATTTTATCAGAAACCTCTTGTAGCTCCATGCACGGTAACTTTATCAGACATTCATCTTATGAAATCAACATTCAATCTGTAGTTACAAATATATTACACATTTCACAATATCTGTTTTTCACTTAAAATGAACGATTTCTACATTAAAATAGACAGATATATATATATATAGAAATAATATTTTCTGAATTTCAGTGTAAAAACACAAAAAACAATAAAAAATATTAGGATATTACATTTAGTATTAGTTGGTATCGTATTGAATGTACAATCGTTGTATTTTTTAAATACAGTTTATAGATTATTACCCTTCACCCCTCATCCCAAAATCTACAAGCAAAATAAAAGTCCTGTGTACCTCTGAATCTCCTCTGAAACGTCCAGGTGTTGAAAAACTGCAGCGAGCAAAACAATAACAACAGCTATGAGACTAAAAACTAAACTCCAGCTGCTCTGAAATATCATTACACTTTAGTGCTTAATATTATTTAAAGAAATCCCCTTTAATTCAGATATATTCTCGGCTATTTACATTTATTCCCATTTCTCTCTAAAGCTCCGCTTGAATTTCCTGCTTCTGCTCCAGGTTCTGCGCATGCGCAGTGAGTCAGAGGTTGTGAAAGTGCCGCACTTCCTCAGCTGAACGCTAGATGGAGCTGAAGCAACACAGCAAAGAGCACTTCTCGCGATATTTATTTAACATGACATTTCCTTCCAAATCAGGGATCTGTGTTATTTTAAATATTTATAGAGCTAAAATCAGACTCACAATGCATCTCACTTTAAACAGACCCTTACGGTCCAGCTCCTGTAACAGAACAAACATATGCTGTATAAATGTTTTTATAACTCAAATAATTCCAGTTTAAAATATCCAACAGCACTGCAGTGTCTGACCCACTCAACACACTAACACCACCACCACCACCTCGTTAGTCAATAGAGTCCTGACCATTGAAGAAAAGGAAGCTAAACTACAGAAAATATATTTAAGCCAGTAAAATAATCTTAAAACTAGATTATATCTAATATTTCAATTTTTTGAACTTATTATACCACTATTTCACCTAAATCCTGACACATTTGACTTGTTTTCAGTAACTTTTTTAAAGTAAAATGATCTCACTGTAATGACAGATAATTTGACTTTTTAAAGACAAATGCCTTAAAATTATCTGCCAATACTTTAAGATCATTTTACGTAACTCTTTAATGTCCTCACCAAAACAGAAACAATGGATTTTAGATTTTTGTTGTTAGTGCACAATAATATATAGTCAGTTTTTTTAAGATTCCCCAATTTGTTTACTAAATAAACCAAATGACTGAAATTGTATTTATAGTCAGAAACCATAAGTATTTTCACTTTCTCTGTGTGTCCTCCTCTCTCTCTGTCTGTCTCTCCCCATCTCTCTCTCTCATTCTCTCATTCTCTCTGTTTCTATATAAACATGCTAACGTTGTCCCTGTTATGACATTTTAAACAGTCTGATCCATTTGTGTATTTGATGTATTTCTTGTGGTATGACAACATTGCTGGTTTGCATTTAGACAACAACATGTT
Organism: Crenuchus spilurus; assembly: GCA_036984385.1. NCBI lineage: Eukaryota > Metazoa > Chordata > Actinopteri > Characiformes > Crenuchidae > Crenuchus > Crenuchus spilurus. The sequence continues at coordinate 20,522 of BRDA01009327.1, read as the reverse complement.
GCATTTCTTGTGGAGTCTAGTGGATATTTTAGGTAAACACATTTCTACAACTGAACCTCTACAAATAAGATAGTGACTCAAAGGTACTCTACCACGAAGTCCAAGTGAATATTAAATGTTTAAAACAGTTAAGAAATGTAAGATTATCTTAAAATGAGAAATATTAGACATTAAGACTAGATTTAAGCTGATTTTACTTACTAAGATGGACTACAATCTGTACAAAATGCTAATGTGTGCTCAGTAGAGCTGAAATGAGAAAATGAGTAGATACAGCTGTGTTATACACACAGCCTCTAAAAGCTTGTCTGTAAACTTTCTCCATTTCATATATTTTATATAAATAGTGTATTCATGTCATGTCATGTCATACGCCGTCATTGCTTCGCGATGGTAGGCTGCACAGACGAGTCACTTCTCTCCAATGACATCTGTCTCTGGTTGCTTGTAGCAGGCTAGCACCTGATAATCCAGTCCACGTCTTGATGTTATCCATCCAGGTTATTCTTGGTCTTCCACGTCTTCGGACTCCCTTCACAAGTCCAGTCATAACACTTCCTTCAATGCTCTCATGTGCTGCCTCATCACATGACCAAAGTAATGTAACTTGCAGGATTTAACGTGCATCAGTAACTCCTTTTGAGTTCTAGCATCTCATAGACTTGCTCAGTGGTCATCATCTTCATCCATGAGATCTTCAGCAACTTCCTGATGCACTTGTTCTCAAAAGCCTGAATACGTCTTTCTTCCTCTTTCTTCAGTGTCCAGGCTTCACATCCATATGTAGCTACTGGCCAGACCAAGGCTTTCATCAGTCTTAGTTTGGTGTTGGTGCTAATTGACTTGCTTTTCCACATCTTTGTCAATTTGACCATCACCAACATGCCCATGGCCATTCTTGTCTTCACTTCACTGACACAGTCTGCAGCTTTTGTTACTCTGCTCACCATGATAAATGGTGAGGTACATGTCAGTCGTGTAGTCTGAGTATAAAAAAGCTAGAACATGTTCAGATTTAAAAGGAGAAAGTGTGTAAATATCAGATGTGTGCTGAACTCTTTCCTTGTTAATGAGGATTGATGGTGCAGACTTTAGTGGATCTATACGTTATTGTGGGCCGGAGCTCCTGCAGAACTAGAGAAGGTCAGTCTCTGAGTGGACACGTCTCCCCGTCTCCTCCTGCTGACTTTTTTAACTTGGAGTCTCTTCTAAAAAGCTGCTCTTTTGCTGTGATTGGAAGAGGAAAGAAAAGGAAGACCAATCCACATCCCACATGCAGATAAAAACAAAAGGCTTTCGACCCCGTGGGCCCGGCTGGATCAGGGCCACCAAGGTGAGCACTGGAGAAAGGGCCGCTAATTAGCCCTGAGTGAAATCCTAATGGCCTTCCATTGTCCTGCACTGACCGCCTGCCGAGGGGAAATGGCCGCACGTAGGCTGCTGTCGTACGCACATGTCGAGTTATTGTGGCTCCTCTTCGATCAGACCGAGGACCAGAGGAGCTTTTCAGTCCATTCAGCTGGAGACTGTTTTAGGGAGAAACATTTAAATGTCAAAAACAGCTTGATTTAGTTATACCAGCAATTACAAATCAACTCACTGAACCAATAACTAATCAATCAACCACAGCCAGTCACCTGTTTAAGGATGTGTGGAGGTCATGCACCTCATGTGCACCACACAATTAGTTTAAGTGAAAGTAATTAACACTAATTATTTGCAAATTTCTCTATATTTACTGAATGTAAACATTAAAAATGAATAAACAAACCATATAATTACTGTTACACAGCTCAGAATATTAAATAAAGAGTGTGTATTAATATTCACTTATTTACACTTACAACATCATTACATACATGCAGTTTAACTGTATTTATTTATTTAACTTGATACCAATACTGAAACATATACAAATATATACATATATTTATTGTTTTATATTTATATAATATTTATATTTCATAAATTGAAGAGTTTAGCAGATGGAGATGTTAGATATGATGTTTTAACATATTTAAATAGAATTTCTGCATATATTTAAGTGGTAAATATTAGTGATATACATTTTAAAGGCACATACTTTAAAAATATACTTCAGAAATATATGATTGTTCTATATGGGAACAAGAGTGAACCAAAGAAGATTCTTTAAGGACTCTTAAAGCTAATGTACAAACTCACAGAACCTTAAATGGGTTGTTTTTCTATAAGAACCTGTTATTTGCGGTTCTTCAAAGAAACATTATATACAGTCATGGCCGAAAGTGTTGGCACCCCTAAATTTCTCCCAGAAAATTATTGCAGTTACACATGTTTTGTTATACACATGTTTATTTCCTTTGTGTGTATTGGAACAACACAAAAAACAGAGGAAAAAAGGCAAATTTGACATAATTTCACACAAAACTCCAAAAATGGGCCGGACAAAATTATTGGCACCTTTTCAAAATTGAGGGTAAATAACTTTGTTTCAAGCATGTGATGCTCATTCAAACTCACCTGTGATAAGTAACAGGTGTGGGCAAAAATCACACCTGAAACCAGATAAAAAGGAGAGAAGTTGACTGAATCTTTGCATTGTGTGTCTGTGTGTGCCACACTAAGCATGGAGAACAGAAAGAGGAGAAGAGAACTGTCTGAGGACTAGAGAACCAAAATTGTGGAAAAATATCAACAATCTCAAGGTTACAAGTCCATCTCCAGAGATCTTGATGTTCCTTTGTCCACGGTGCACATCATAATCAAGAAGTTTACAACCCATGGCACTGTAGCTAATCGCCCTGGACGTGGACGGAGGAGAAAAACTGATAAAAGGTTGCAACGCAGGATAGTCCGGATGGTGGATAAGCAGCCCCAATCAAGTTCCAAAGAAATTCAAGCTGTCCTGCAGGTGCAGGGTGCATCAGTGTCAGCTCAAACTATCCGTCGACATTTGAATGAAATAAAACGCTATGGTAAGAGACCCAGGAGGACCCCACTGCTGACACAGAGACATAAAAAGCTAGAATGCAGTTTGCCAAAATGTATGTAAGTAAGCCAAAATCTTTCTGGGAAAACATCTTGTGGACAGATGAGAACAAGATAGAGCTTTTTGGTAAAGCAAATCATTCTATTGTTTACCGAAAACAGAATGAGGCCTACAAAGAAAAGAACACAGTACCTACAGTCAAATATGGTGGAGGTTCAAAGATGTTTTGGGGTTGTTTTGCTGCCTCTGGAACTGGGTGCCTTGACTGTGTGCAAGGCATCATGAAATCTGAAGATTACCAAAGGACTTTGGGTCGCAAAGTAGGGCCCAGTGTCAGAAAGCTGGGTTTGCGTCCTAGGTCATGGGTCTTCCAGCAGAACAATGACCCCAAACATACTTCAAAAAGCACCCAGAAATGGATGGAAACAAAGTGCTGGAGAGTTCTAAAGTGGCCAGCAATGAGTCCGGATATAAATCCCATTGAACACCTGTGGAGAGATCTTAAAATTGCAGTTGGGAGAAGGCACCCTTCAAATATGAGAGACTTGGAGCAGTTTGCAAAAGAAGAGTGGTCCAAAATTCCAGTTGAGAAGCTTGTTGATGGTTATAGGAAGCGATTGATTTCAGTTATTTTTTCCAAAGGGTGTGCAACCAAATATTAAGTTGAGGGTGCCAATAATTTTGTCCGGTCCATTTTTGGAGTTTTGTGTGAAATGTCAAATTTCCCTTTTTTTCCTCTGTTTTTTTGTGTTGTTCCAATACACACAAAGGAAATAAACGTGTATAACAAAACATGTGTAACTGCAATAATTTTCTGTGAGAAATACTTCATTGTCTGGAAAAAATTCAGGGGTGCCAACACTTTCGGCCATGACTGTATATATATTTGTATAACACTGAAAATGGTTCTGCTGATGTTACATGTCGAAGAACCTTTTTAGTTACTACGTGGAACCATGCAGTAGAGGCAGGAGCAGCTGCACCAACTGAAGTCTCACCAAAGCTCACTGTCTGAGACAAATATATACATCACTTATATACAAAAGTGCAAATGAGATGAAACAGATGAGAAATTCTCGTGAAAAGATAAAATCTGTCAAAAATTGAACTAAACAAGCTTAATATGTACCGAATAATATTTAATATGTACTGAACAGCAAATACTTCATATATATAAAACATTCAGAGAATAAAAAAACAACAGATAGATTTTTAGGAAAACTGAGCCAAAAACCACCTGCGAATGCCTTGAACCCCACCAGCAGAACCTCTGTTGTGTCCTTGTTTATGAGCTGTAAACCTACAAAGTGGCCCTAAACTGTAGTCTGTGCTAAAGTGACTCCAGGCTGAACAACCCGACCACCTGAGTCAGAGGCTTAGCCGGCGGATGTTGAGTGTGATGCTAATGATGGCTGCTAATGGAGCCTGACAGCACAATCTGCTCCTCATTGTTGTCCCACAGGAGGGTCAGTGTTGCTCGGCCTGGAACAGGAGTGAAGTGTGAGGTGGGTTTCCAGCAGATCCCAGCTGATCCGGGCGAGGATTAGCTTAATTAACGCTCCGCACCCACCCGGGTCAAAAGCAACTGTCAGAACCTGACTGTCTGATAATGTGAGCTTAATTCGAGGCCGGTCCCGGTGGTGCGGGGGGGATATAAAAGGGACATAATTAGACGTGACTGCTGGCTTTTGTGTGGTTTTCATATGTGTGTCAGCTGGACCGGACACTGTAATGCCCCGTTGTGTCTCTGTCCAGTGAGCGGCCGGCTGTCAAATAAATGCATTAAACATTTTATAATCATCCACTCTGTGAGAAAGCTGAATAATGTCAGTCATAGTGTTCAGGAAATGACTTAATGCTTTTAAATACATACATGCAATGCTATTAACTGATATACAGTGGTATAGTTATCATTTTAAATGGCAACGTTTCTTTGTAGCTAAATGTACATATACTTCTAAAAATACATATTCTGAGGCATATTAACAGCACAATAATAACCTGCCTAATGTATATTATTGTATATATTCCCTTTTTTATTCATTAAAAATAAGTACAGTTACAGCTGTCACAATTATGACATTTTAGCTGTTGAATAATTGGCATATAAATAAATAAAAACAGAATGAACAATTCAAATGCCTCATTTTAACTATTACATTTTTCAGTAATGACCCAACCTAACTGCTCAATTTCAGGAAGTCCAGCTGTCCTGCTTACTGTCTATTCATCCTCAGCAGGTACAGACTGACCACAGACACACCTGAGCTCATTTAAACAAACAATATTGAACTCTAAAGCTTTACTAACAACAACAACAATCAGAAAATCTGCTTTCATAATAGCATCACATGTATTATGCAATAAATGCAGCTTTAACCTTATTTACTTCAACATAACTGATGAAAGTTAAAATTTTTGATAGTGTCTGAATAGTAATTTACACCAAATTAAATATTCTAATGATGTAAGACTCTGGATTTTCATGAGTTATAAGCTTGATCAACATTTAAAAATACTTAAAATATGTCACTTTATGTGTAGTGAATATAAAATATATGAAAACTTTACATTTCTTAATAAAATTATGAACACAAATGAACTTTGATACTAAAATAATAGTGATCAGATGATTATGTAATAATGATGATGTAACAATGTTGACAGTGTAGTCCTGTGTTTGCTCGTGTTTTTATGGTGAATTCTCATGTGTGTAATGGTTTAAACACCTGTCTGCGATACAGATCCACTGTTGCTCTTCACTAAGTGCTCAAGGCCTGGCAGCGTCCCACAGGCAGGTTTAGTATCACTGAGGCTCAAAAAGGCTTTGCAGCCCAAATGCCATCAGCTAAGCCCTTCTCAGACCCGCTTTAGTCAGCCCTCCTGCCAGGCCTTCCAAAACAATGTGCTCATTAAATGAGCAAACAGATTAGCACATGCTAACACACAGGAGCCCCAGCGAGTTCTCAGCAGGCCCAGCTAATCAGCTAACACTGAGACAATACAGCAGCACATCTGGCCGGCCTACTACATACAGGACAACGGTCAGTCTGATGGAGTCTGAGTAAGGGTGGGAGGAGCATATGATCACTCTTATTATAAACACTCTCTGATTTATATGTTAATATAATAAATTTTTATTACAAATATCCATTATTTACATAATTTCAGACAAACTACATATATTGTATATAATTTTGATGTTAATAAACCATCATAGCAAATCATGTCTTTTCAATTGACACCAACAAGTAAACTATCAAATTATATTACTTTGCATCTGATATAAAATGTTCAATATATGTTCAAACCGCTGATAAAACCTTTAGCTTATAGTAATACATTTATAAAAGTATAACAAAACCACAGTAATTATATGTGCACCAGATATAAAAAATTCTGTACAAGTCATTTACTATTGTCTATTGTCTACTGTTATGTCTTTAAAACAACATCTAAACTACCAGATGATAGACATGATCTAATCACCTGAGCATGATTATTACACTACCACCTATTACATAATTATTATTAGTGTAATTATTTTGAGTGTAATAATTACATAATTATTACACTGTTATTACATAATAATAACATGACCTGGATTGCATATTTTCATTTATGTAATATCAACTGCCTTCGCTCATCTCTTACGTCAAATAGTATTGCTATACTCGTTCATGCCATGGTCACATCTCTCATTAATTACTGTAACTCTGTTCTCTCTGGTTTGCCCTCCAAACTTCTTCGTAAACTTCAACTGGTTCAGAATGCAGCTGCTTGGCTCATCACTCGCACCTCTCACTTTGACCAAATTACGCCTGTTCATCAACAACTTCACTGGTTCCCTGTTAAGAATAGACTATAAGATTCTTCTTCTCACGTTTAAGGCCCTTCACAATTTAGCACCTCCATATCTCTCTGATCTACTTCACTCTTATACCCCATCCCGTACTCTCAGATCTTCATATTCATTTCTCAATATACCCCTCATTCGCTCTGCTACTATGGGGTCCAGTGCCTTTAGTCATGCTGCTCCTCGCCTCTGGAACTCTCTTCCTCAGGACCTTCATAATATTCATTCTCTATCTATGTTTAAATCTCTGTTAAAAACACTTTTTACCTTAGATTCAGTATAACTGTTTATGACTACTTCTTCTCTTTTCTACTACTCTTGTTTTATGTATGCTTTTTTATTTTTTGCCAATTTTCTCCCCTTCCAAATGTGGTAGTAGCCAATTAATCCATCCCATTCACTAGGTGGCTCTCCCCATCACTTTGCACTGTCCCTGACTCTAGGAGGGTGAAGACATGAAGACTTTTGTTTCGAACTACCACTGATACACCGCCATTGGGTATATATTTCATATATTTCTGTAGATGCCTGAGCCAGCAGACATTGCAATGTGTGAGTGATGGGGTAAGTGAGAGTGCCATCTACCCACCAAGAGAGAGAACGGCCCATTTTTGCTCTCTTGGGTCCGAGCTGTTGATGGCAAACAGCATGACTGGGATTCCAACTCGTGATCCTCTAGTCATGGTGTCAGCGTCTTAGCCTGTTGAGCCACTCAGGGCCCTTTTGTTTTATTACTTTACCTGAAATGCTGTTATTATTTGCTTTTATTTTACGTGGAAGGTGTCCTTGGGTACCTTAAAAGGCGCCTATAAATAAAATGTATTATTATTATTTATTATAATCACCTGATGTTTATTATTACACAATCACCTGTGCATGATTATTACACAATCACCTGATCTCTATTATTACATAATCACCTGATCACTATTATTACATAATCACATGATCTCTATTATTACATAATCACCTGATCACTATTATTACATAATCACATGATCTCTATTATTACATAGTCACCTGATCACTATTATTACATAATCACATGATCTCTATTATTACATAGTCACCTGATCACTATTATTACATAATCACATGATTTCTATTACTACATAGTCACACTGTAAAACATTATATCAGCTTCAACTTAAAAACTTACGTTCAAAAGCTGCCTTAAAGTTTTAAGTTAAATGAAATCATTCTTTCTATTTACTTCAACTTAAGACTTTAAGTTGAGTTTGGCTTTGAATTCATTTAACTTAAAACTTTAAGGCAGCTTTTGAACTTAAGTTTTTAAGTTGAAGCTGATATAATGTTTTACAGTGCACCTGATCACTATTATTACATAATCACATGATCTCTATTATTACATAGTCACCTGATCACTATTATTACATAATCACATGATCTCTATTATTACATAGTAACCTGATCACTATTATTACAGAATCACCTGATCACTATTATTACATAATCACATGATCTCTATTATTACATAATCACCTGATCACTATTATTACATAGTCACATGATCTCTATTATTACATAATCACATGATCTTTATTATTACATAATCATCTGATCACTATTATTACATAGTCACATAATCTCTATTATTACATAATCACCTGATCACTATTATTACATAATCACATGATTTCTATTATTACATAATTACTTGATCACTATTATTACATAGTCACCTGACCACTATTATTACACAATCACCTGTGCATGATTATTACACAATCACCTGATCTCTATTATTACATAGTCACCTGATCACTATTATTACAGAATCACCTGATCTCTGTTATTACATAATCACCTGATCACTATTATTGCATAATCACATTTCTATTATTACATAATCACCTGATCACTATTATTACATAGTCACATGATCGCTATTATTACATAATCACCTGATCACTATTATTACATAATTACTTGATCACTATTATTACATAATCACCTGATCACTATTCATACATATTGAATACTACAAGGGACTCTGCTGTTTGAACAGCCAATGGGAGTTCATTCCACCACTTTGGTGCTAGGACAGAGAAGAGTCTTGATGCTAGTCTTCCATGTGTTTTGAAGGATGGCATGTCAAGCCGAGCTGTACTAGACGCTCGAAAGGTTCAAAGTACAGCTCAACACTTGACCAGTTATTAGGTAGTGAGGGGTGGATCCATTTTTGCTTTGTAGACAAGCGTCAGGGTTTTGAATTTGATGCAAACAGCAACAGGAAGCCAGTGAAGTGAACACAGCAGTGGAGTGATGTTGGAGAACTTGGGCTGATTGAATACCAGCTGAACAGCTGCACTCTGGATCAGCTGAAGAAGCCTGGTGGCTCGCATAGGAAGACCAGCCAGGAGTGAGTTGCAGCAGTCAAGAATTGAGATGACGAGAGACTAGACAAGCACCCGGGTTTCATCCTGATTTGGAAAGGGTCGGATCCATTGAACGTTGAAGAGAAGGAACCTGCATGACAGTCAAGTTTGCAATGTAAGTAGGATCACACCGAGGCTTGCTGCTTCTTGAGATGGAACAACCATGGAGTTCTCAAACAGGATAGGAAGTTGAAGATGCAAACCAGTGGTTCCGGAAAAAAATAGAAGCTCAGTCTTGAGTTATCACACAAAGAACTGATCATGATTATTACATAATGAACAGGGGTGCATTGTGAACATAATGAATGTTGTGAACATAATGAATGAAGAAATTGCATTCTTAAAGTTATGACGTTCTTAAAGTTGTTCGTAAATCGCTAAGTTCAATCGCTTTTGGGAAAAGCACCCCTGATCACAATTATTTCAGCACTACCGAATACCAATTACTACATAAACACATGATCACTGTTTGAAACACCATTTTCACCAATTATAAAACAAATATCACCTGTCTTTTTTAAAGTCTAATGTTTAAATAAATATTTATTTATTTATGTTGACAAATCTATTAGTTTACACAGAGAGGTAAACTGTGCTCAAATGTGAAATAAAGTGAGTGTCTCCTTTAAAGATTTTTTGAGGAGCAGCTGTTTATTTATCAGCAGCTAACACTTGTGTTGTTAATGTTTGAGTGCTTTTGGTTTGTGTTTTCTCTTTTGAGTTATACTGTAAATATAAGTGCACGCAACAATGATGTATATCATTTAATATCTGTACAATCATTAGCTATACTGTAGTCAGTACTAGAAAACTAATTAGCCATAAAATAGAGCACAATTAAATCAATATGCACACTTTACCACACTTTCTCTCCACTAAAACAATTTTGACTGAATTAGCAGAATAAAAGGGAAATTCTTTTGCCTTAGTTTCTTTTGCGCCTCTTTCAAAAAGAACTATGTTTATACCATCTACACTACCACACTAGTGTCCAAAAAATATAATTTTTAAACAATTTTAAAGAACAGTGTTTTTCTACACTACCATGATGTCACAATGCCCACTCATACCAGCCCTGTCTCATCCGACCACAAACTTACTCAGGAATCTAACTCTCAGAATCCTGTTTGTAAGTCACATCATCTCCTTTGAGCTATGCCTAGGACCTCTGAACTAAAGGGTTCGTACGCGTGCTTGAAATCCTGGAAAATGCTTGAATTTTAACGTTCTGTTTTCCAGGCCTGGAAAGTGCAGGAATTTTGGAGAAACTGCTTGAAAATGCTTGAAATTCTAACTGCATTTATTTTACAATAAATAACTATCTGACTAAATAAGTTTGTTTAAAGAAAAAATGACATAGTGTAAAATAAAAAAAGGCTTCACTCGCGCCTCCACGTATGCATGATAACAAATTCTGGTTCTTTCTCGTAATTCAAGAGTAGTTGGCTCACGAGGAACCGGCTCTTTTTGCCCCCAGATGCAACATAGTTTTACCACTTCGGTGTGTTTTTTTTATACGGCTAAATTAAAAATTTAATAACTTTATTATTCTATAGCATTATAAAGAAAGGAAAAGCAAGTGAAATAAATAAAAGTGGCTCTTTAAAGGGGAGCTGACTCCCAACTGATTCAGGGAGTTCATTTGAGACATGCTAGCTTCCAATCTGTGCTGTGTTCAGTGTTGCCAAGTCCGCTTATTATAAATGGAAAAAATATAAAAAAAAGTGGGAAAAAGAGAGCACATTGAAAGAATGGCTCCAACCTCAGATGGGAGATGTAAAATGCACTTTTCTTTTGATCAGAGCTTAAAAGATTTTAAGTTATTCCAAAATTTTATTCTTTTCAAATAATGTATTAAATAATTTAAGTTATTCAAAATTATAATATTAAAATGTTTAGCATAATTTTAGTGTTGCTTATGCATAATGTCATAAATGTTTACCGTTATACTGTTTATAAGCGGCCTCGGTTTTACAGAATGTGGTGGGTTGCCAGTTGGGCTTATTTTGGGCTTGTCTTCATAGAACTGGTTGCTTGTTTCTAGCAAGATCTGGCAACACTGGCTGTGTTCCCTCGCAGACACAGTGAGCCGGTGATAACAGCAATAATATGATGGGAGGCTGCTTTAGCTAGCCTGCTAGTGTATGTATGCACACCGGCAGCTGGAGGTTTTGCAGGCTTATTTTTATGAAGTGTGGTGTGTGATAAAATGTGGTAATGCTAGTTTTGCATGCCAGGTACAGCACAACCATTAATGGCATACACAGTGAACATAACAAAAATTGTTTAGCATCTATCACCATTACTCTTCAAAATGTACCATTGCATTTAGCCAACGTGAGTAAATCAGAGTACAGTATACAGTTACAGAGTCATCAGTCAGTTTTCTCTACTACAGTAGACAAATGTACAGTACTCTGAAAAAGTATTCATTCCCCTTTAACTTTTCCACACGTTACAGCTACAAACTTTAGTGTATTTTTTAGGATTTACTGTAGTAGGCCAATGCAAAGCAGCAAGTAATTGTGAACTGAGGGAAATTTATAGATATTTTTCCATAATTTTTAAATACATACAAATCTGGAAGGTGTATTGTGCATTAGTATTCAGCCCTCTGTACTCTGATACCCCTAAATAAAATTCAGTGTCACCCGTTTGTAAGGGACTGTACATACATCTTGGCATATGAGAAGTAAATGACTTTAAAGGAGAACTCTGGTGTGAAATGGGCTTTGGGTTTAGTGAAACATGATAACAAGTACAAACTTAAGTAGCCCACCTCTGTTCATTCCCATCATTACCAAATGTAGGGCTTTTAGCCAGTGATAGATATTTAAAGGGAGTCAAGTGTTAATGAACGATGAAACGTAACCGGATGATGTCATTTAGGATTTTTTATGTGATTTCAAACATCGACATTGCACACCTTTTCAATTTCCCCTTACTTATGAAAAAGTCTCATGACATGTAAACAGATGACATCATCTCTTTTGACTGACTACTGAGACATTGACATATGACATGAGACTAAATGAGTGCAACCGATTTACGTTA
>BRDA01009322.1:14051-33138 GCA_036984385.1 Crenuchus spilurus | reverse complement strand
ATATTGACATTTGCCATCTCCACATCATTGCATTCAGTTTTTATTCACAATTTGTTTAGTGTCCCAACTTTTTTGGAATCCAGTTTGTACATTTTTCAAGAACCTTTGGAGAACCATCTGTTTGAAGACCATACAAGTACTCTTAATTATTTTGTTTTTTTTTCTAAGGGAGTTGGAATGTTCTTCCAAATTTTCTGTGAAAGAACCTGTGGAACATTTTCAGAACCAGGAATAACCTCAACTAGAACTGCTTGAGTTTCATAACCAACAGGCCTTGAGCTGAAGACAATGTGGCGTGTCTATTGGTTTTACTTTCCTGCTCAGGTTCCATGTGGTTCTGCCACCGAAGCTCCTGTCTTGTAAATGTATTCATCTCCTCTTGCCAGGGGTCAGCCTGTGGTCTCCCCATCCCGGTGAGGCTTTCTGGATTGGCGGTTAGGATTTAGGTGATGACAGTAGCTGTAAGTGACCCCTCACCTTTACTTTCAAGCCAATTTCTGGTTTCTCTTTCATGTTGAGGAGCTCTCTTTCCGATCTGTTCGCGGGCCGTGAGCCCTTCCCTGGCTGCACCTCTGCCTAAGTGTGTCCTCAGGCTAGCTCCGAAGCCTGGGATAAAGCGCCCGTCCACGCTGTGCACATGCAATTATTAGATCAGATCTCCCAGCCTTTTGTTTTTGGCTTCTTAAAGGACATTGTTTTGTGTTTGTTGGAGAATTGATGGTGGTGTCCGGTCAGTAAAAAGTCAGCAGGAACAAAAAGAGAAAGAAACGAGGGGAGTAGACGAGAGCACAATGCTTTGCACAATGCTCTGCATCGCCTTTCTTTCACCTTGGCTCTTGCGGTAACTGGACACCGGGCCTATTGGGCTAGTGTGTTTATCTAAGCGTCTCTGAGGGACAGTTCAGTGTGATTCTTTAGTGGGACTCTTTTCACTGTGCCACTATGAGAAAAAGTGCACTACTCCCATGCTGTCCATTCTTCTTACCACACTAATAGGTCTATACTGCTACAGAAACATCCAGGCCTGACAAGCCAAGCCCCTCATTCCCACCCTTGTCAAACAAGGCTTGGCATTTGCTTTGAAAATATAAAAGGAAAAAAAACCCATTGGCTGTGAGATTGGCCAGATGCTTCCATCCTGGAAGATTTAAGGGACCATGGAATAGCGCTGCGAGTAATAAATCTCATCCGATATTGAGCATCCTCTCTGATTCAGCACTTTGGACAGCTCAGAAAAGTTATGACTTGCCTGGGTTTCCTCACAAGACACAATCCCAAATAGTCCTTCTTGGGCCAACATGTGTAGAACATCACGTGCAATTAAACAATGATTTGCATCCAGACACGAAGGAACGGCATGCTCGGTGAAGCACCAGTTTGTAAATACACCGCCGAGCCTGAGACAAGAGCAGTCAGACGGCTGGCGTTGGAGCTTGGAGATGAGGATGGACTTGGATAAACACAAGCAGATTGCAGTAAACCGCTCACTTATCTTTGGGAAATGATTTACATTTCATTGTCGTCTTTGTTTGGGGGGAACAAGCGTGCGCTAAAGTCTCTTATCGTAGACCTGGATGTTTGTGGAGGTAACTGAAGCTGTAGCTCCAGGCAGGGCAGATAGCATCACTGCTACACAGCCTGATGACACCAGGTAGACTGATGGACGTGGTTAAAACAGGGGGTACCTGATGACATGCTGGATCAGGAGGGCCTGATGGAGGCCAGATGCAGTGCAAAGTTCAAAGGCCACTTCCCATTTTTCTTTCTTTGTCATGAAAAGCAGAGTGTTTTGTCCTTATCCAACATTTGTTATCTCTATCAGGACCTTCTGCACTTCAGAGAAGACTGAACCATTCCTGGGAACTAAAGCTTAATTGATGCTGGTTTAATTTGAGTGATTACAGATGAGGTCTATGGTTTTAATCTGCAGCTGAGTAATAATTTTAAAGAGGATATCTTCGATAATTCATCAATCCCAGAGCTCTCTCACTAATGGAAGTCCAGTTGGAATCAGGGATGTTAATGGACTACGGCAGCTCTGCTTCCAAAAGTCAAAACAGACCCCAACAGAGCTTGAGTTTGCCTAGTTACTCTCATCTTCAACACAAAACTGCTGTAATAAGGTCTGGCTCTGTATTTCACCCCAGAGTATCTCGGAGTAATTCATACAACATATACTTAATGGTCTAAATTAATAAGAATACGTTCACATTACGAGGCTGTTGTGACTCAAATCTGTCTTTTTGCTTGTACATATGCGCGTAGCAGGTGAGTCAGCGTTGGCTTCTCTCGTTTACTCGCGTAGCTGTAAAAACAGCAAAAGCAGTCAGCTGGCATTTATTCACCTTCTTCACCTGATCATGTACAGTCCAGCACCTGTTTACTATCCTCCTGAGCTAAACACCATCACACATCAGCAACTAACACATCTGTTTTACCAGTTTTACTCAAATCAGTCTCACAAATACAGGGTCGCCAGATCCCCCAAAACTCCTACCGATTTTGTAACAAAGTCACACTACACAAACAGAAACTAGCCAAATTCTAAAGTGCCACATACATTTTAATGAGCTTTAAAACATAAATCTTCTTCAAATCTTACTCTCATTCAGTTTCTTCTTTTATTTAGTGCAAAAACCTGCAAACCACCAACTCTGATGTTTTACTGTCAACTGTATTTTTGCAAACCTAGCAACCCTGCACAAATGTGATGCTTTTTGTTGTTGGTGATGAAGGCGATGTGTATACATGTATCAATGTCGTTTCAGGGACAGATTGGTTCACATTACAGATACAGCTCACTTACCTTTGTGAATGTGAACCGTCAAGATATTTAAATCTGATCTGAGCAAAAAAATCAGATTTGAGCAACGTGGCTATAATGTGAATGTAGCCTAAAAGCCTTTAATAAAGCCTTTATTTCTATTCTTCTTTGTCCACGTTTAGTTTTAATGTTAATGCCAACATGAACATCAGGTTGTGATGTTTTGGTCCAGGTAATTTGAGGAAATTAATAATACCAGAGAGTCCATTATTACTCCAATTAACCAATTTCAAGTAGGATGACATTTTAGTCAATATATATATATACACTTCTTCAACAATTCTCAGCACTCTATCCTTCTTAGGGTAAATAGGGAACATTTTAAGCTAAGCCAGCTCTTTCACTGGAAAGGCCTATAGGAGCTGAACTGATTGTCTTACATATTTGATTGACCATCAGCTTAAACAGGAAAAAAACGACAAGCTTTGTTGTCCTGGCTCGGAGTGATTTTGTAAGATAAAACATCACTCTGGACTGCGTCTCTAATATTCACACTGTTTATCTCTGTTTGTTTGGGTGAGGTGGAACATTCTGACCACAATCATCAGTCAGAAGCATCACAGACGGAGTTTATGTAAGACATTTCCACTGACTCGTGTTTTGTTGTACTTTTATGCATTTTTCTCATTCAGCTCTCAAAACATTGACATTTATGCAACATCTTCTGTTTAGTTACATAATCATCTGTACATGCAGTAAAATTCAGAACACGCTAACACTGCGGGCCTGTGGTGCATCAGAGAAAATTAGTTATTAAGGACGGGATCTGGTTCTTTAAAATGGGTCTTTATTTATGTAACCTTAAAGGAATGATGCACCCAGAAACCATGTTCTTCCTCAGATGTATTTGATCAGCCCAAACATGTTTGGGTACCAGATTTATCTTAGAACATTGTTAACAAATGCTAGAATTCAATAGTCACCCAAATAGTCCCATTTATCGTGCCAAAATATATCACCACAAGTTATTCAGATGTTAATGAAAGTCTGTCATGTGGATGCACAAAAACTGTCATGGCTGCCTGTTTTGGTGAATTTGTATTTATTTTTAATGAATCTTTGAGGGTTTGGGGCTATTTTTACATTTAAATGTTACCACAACAATGTTTTCTAATATCACCTGTATGACTTGATAATTACCAAATTTGGATGACAAAAACGAGTCCAGTCCTGTTATTTTAGGGAAGCTGTATACAGCTATAGGCATTGGGGCAGCCATGGGCTTTGGGGCAAGCTTGTGAAAAGGCAATGGTCTTGTGACTGGATGGCTGCTGGTTAAGTCTACTGAACTGATGGGATACGACTGAAGTGCCAATGAGCATGGCACCTAACCCCCAACTACTCCCCGGCTGCTGTGGATAGGGTTGACACTGCTATTGGCAAGTGTAATCATTGCCCCCTATGGATCATTAAATGCGGAGGTCCAATTCCTCTGCATTACTCAAGCACATTGGTCAATATGTCAGCAATTACTTCACTAATTTCTTTACACTTTGACATATTGTTCCAACATACTAGACCCCCCTCCCCCCAAAAAAATGTTTAAAAGATGGAAAATGATAACACAGGTTTTGAAATCAAATTTATCTATTTACTACTACTTACAACAAATGCAACAGTGATGTTCCTTTGCTGTCCACTTGGGGACAGTGTTGGGAGGTCCTGCTGCATTGTGTGGCTTCCTTGCCGGGCATCTCACCCCTACCACCATGCTACTTTTATATGATATTTATATTTTTATATCACATTTATATGATCATATGTGTTTACTTGGTCTATCATCAAACCCACAGAGCTTCAAGATGGTAGTTGATGATGACATTTCATTGACATGACGTTTTATTGGTGTGATATTTAGAAACGGACTCATGCTGTGTGTGAACTCCTGAGGGTTCAGAGTAAGTCATACTATGTCCTAAACCGCAACCACTAGTTTGTGAGACCACCATTAAGCCCTGGACGGTTTGAGTGGGTTGAGAGCCATTTTAGGGTTATTTAGGTGACTATAGTGTTTGTTAGCAATATTGCCTCACAGCTCCAGAACTTAACAAGCAAAATTTGGCCTCCAAACATGGCCTGGTTGAACAACCACATTTGAGAAAAGTAGAACAATATGTAAATATGATGATTTGATCCTTTAAGACCATAAAGTATTATAGATCTATTCAGACCTCAGGCTTGATGTCAGCGTGTAGTCTCGATTCGGTCCATAAGCCATTCATTAAGATGTGAGGTGGAGAAGGCAGCGATGAGAAATCCCCTTAGGCCTATGTTGGTAAACCCTAAATTGCAGGGTTCGGCTGTGTGTGGGCAGTGCTCTGAACACAATGGCTGCACTGGCAATCATCACTATTCAACCTCAACACGAATGAGATGTTTCTCTTTAATTAACAATGTCATTGCACAACACTTACTTTTGTTGTACATGAATGGCTCGGCTGAAATCATTTAGAGATTGACTTATGGCTATTGTTATCCAGTTAGTGCCATTTGCAGTTGGAGCGCTCTGGGCCTTGTTTCTTTTCAGGGCATGGAAATAATGTTTCACGTTTGATTTTAACTGAGCATTTTTCATGACTTAAAACAGACTCCTCTGGGCCAGAGGGACAGCTGAGAAAACCAATGGGTGGCTTCTGTGCCTTCTGAGGCTGATAGTTGTAGTCTATAAATTCTGTATTTATACCCCCAGATGCAGCTCTTGTTGGGTAATAAATCCTTGAACATTAATATTTAGGCTCTTTTTAACTTAACAGCTCAATTGCAGAATTCAAAGTTTCATTTAAAGATGGGGGCACATTGATTCAAGTCCTGTGGGGTGAGTCCCTCATCTCCTAAAGTATTAATACTTTGAATTCTGCAGTTGGGCTGTTAAATTAAAAATAAACTAGATATCAATTGTAGAATTAAAAATTTAATACATTTAATACGTTAATACGTTCAGAGATGGGGGACTCGAGTCACATGACTTCACTTGAGCCAGACTCAAGTCACATATGTAGGCACTTCCTTGACTTGCATTGACTTAACTTGAGACGTAGACTCGAAACAAATCCAGACATTTTATGATATATTAGTTTTTCTACATTTTGAGACATTATGAAGTTTAAATGAAAGCTGAAACTCTTATTTCTGTTCAAGTTCATTTCTGAGATGCTAATGAAAGATTCTGCTTCAAATAAACCATCTTCAGAAGAAGTGTTGATTTTGGATTTCAATTTTTTATGGCAGGGGTGCACACACTTTTTCAGCCTGCGAGCTACTTATCTAATGACTAAGTCAAAATGATCTACCTAATATAAAAATGAAAGACACATATTTATTTATAAACATACTGACAATTTATGTGTACAGTGTATGCTGGTGTACCTTGAATACCTACATGAACCCATATTACACAACACAACTGTGTACATGTGTCATTAGCCTACTTTACTCTGATGACTTGACCTGAATGGAATCAGTGAGTGGAGCGATACTTGGACTTAATGATCTTCATGTGTGAAAAGGCTGACCCCGAATAATGCAGTCAAGCCAAACACACTTAAAAATTGACATAGTAAAAAAGTCCTCCTCTACTCCATATGGAAATGCTCAGTTTTAAGTTTCTTACACAGGCAGAACAAACATACATGTTAAGAACTTACAGTGACAGGAGAACATGGACTGCTGGCCAACTTGAAAAACGCTGGTTTACAAGTTCAGATGTTGTTTCAATGGAGCGATAGCGGACACGGACAATCACACGTTAGCAAGAAACGGCAGAGCCAATTGAATGAGCTTGTGGGCGGTCTAAAGTGAAACAGGATTTTCAGATTGAGCGGCTTGGAATCCCACTGGGTCCTAGTGCTCGACATCTCGCTGTATGTCAGTCAAGTGAGGTTTTATAGCGAGGATGGATGATAGGCTGACGTCTATTTTTTAAAATGCCAAGCGATCTACCTACACTACTTTTGCGATCGACCGGTAGATCGCGATCGACGTATTGTGCACCCCTGCTTTATGGAGTCCCAAACAAGTAGAACTGAGCACTAAGTGTCTGTCCTGCTGAATGGCGCCCTCTTGTGGCACAGATCTGAGTTGTAAGATGAACATATAAAGTTACATAAAGTCAAAACTCATACAGCAGTACATTGTAAGCTTGCTTGATTATATTACAAATTATAAAACACATTTTCTGATCATTCGAAAGACTTAAAAAAGGTTTTAGGTTTAAACCTTTGGAGTCAGTGGACCCAACTGCCAGAACAAAACCAAAATTGTGCTTAAACATTTATAAAACTCTGCAAGATTTTATTCTAGAAACAAAACCGAAACATACCCTGGAAACCTTAAAGGTTTTTCAGATATATACTGAATTCTTGTGTGAGGAGCATAATTAAGCAGAGACACATTTTTCACCACAAGTCAGAGTGTGGCGCTTTTTTCCTGACCACTCACGTGATCTGTCATTCAAGACATTCCATTGGAGAATTAGGGGCCCAGAAATGTGCGCAAACATCCATTTTGTCTCTATAAACAAAGATTGTGGCACCTGAACAATAGACCTTTCACGTCCGTGCTCACAACAAACAAAAGCCTGAACAAAAAAACCTGTGTAACACTTTGGAAAAAATACATTTAGATGAGTGTAATTTGTAAAAAAGTCAGGGCATGAAATGCCCTCAGACTCCAGAGGGTTAAGGTGGTTGTAACTTCAAGCTCCTGCAGATGCTGCATGAGGATGATCAGGCTATACATACCTGTGGGGGTGTGTGAGATGATTCATAGATGAAGAGGAGGTGATACAGTGCGATGAAAATCTCAGATGTTAATGATAAAAGAGTGATTGTATTTAGGTGCCAAAGGCCAGAGTGTGAAGGAAGTAGCTGAATTGTATGGAAGTGTACATGTTGATTGTAAAGCATCCTTGGGTATTAGAAAGGATCTATGTAAGTATAACATTCATTCACTGAATTGGTTCAGTCTCATCACAGTAACTCAGGATTACACTTATAAAGTTACTTTTCTAATACCCAAGGATGCTTTACAATCAACACAATCAACACAATACTTTTACACACTTAGAATTCAATCACACACACTTGTGACAAGCAGCAGCTAATCGTGCAGAGTGTACTCTCATCCGGAAGCAACCGTCCACCTAGAGGATGGCATGGAGCAGTCTCACTGCATCAGTCCCCCTCACTGCATTAAAGCTGGAGGCTCAAATGACAGCACCTCTTAGAGATGTGCTGGATGATGACGTTGCCTTCTTCAGGATGTAAAAAATACAAAGATAGGGGTTTCCCCAAAATGCCATAGTCAAATCAAATACAACAGGGCTGTCGCACTGAGTAGCTCAAAATTGTGGCACTGCTAACTTTCCCTTTGTTTATAGTTAAAGCAGCTGTTCTGCCGGGCACAGAGGATGTAATGTAAGACTAAGCTGTATTTGCAGGACAAACTCTACCAATATCACTTACACTTGGCCACATTGGGATAATTGGCGGCAAGCACGTTTAGAAATGACTTTCATATGAGAAGTCTGTCTTCGGAAAGCCCCGTCCAGAGACTTCAAACGGATCTGGAAGAACGAGAGATAGTTCAGTGTCATGAGCTGAATATCTTTCCCAGGTTCTGAAAGATTCACTGAGGTCAAACGTCCCAACTGAACTGCATCGAGTTGCTCATGAAGCACACCAATGCTACACGAATTGACAGAAAAAGGACATCACATAAAAGCAGAGGTGAGCCTTAATTCATCCCAAAGACATCTGCTTTCTGGTCTTCAGCTGGGTTTTGGGTTTCACTTGGGGATCTCTGGGGGACAGCAATGCCCTTGTCTTCTGATAATTGTGGTCCTCACCTCAAAGATTTTCCCCTGGGGACTTCCCCTCTGAGGAGACTAACACCTTGCTGAATTTGGTCTTAGAGGTGTTTGGGGAAAGAAAATTACACGGAAGTGTCTGCCAGCTCAGGCCTGGCACCACAGAGGGGTATGAAGGGGTAAACCCACCCTAGTTGAAGTTCTGTGGTCGCTTAGCTTTGCGTTCCAGATTGATTTTGCAAGGCAACTTCCTACCTGCACTCTCTGCTCAAACATGGATTTCATAGCTGAGCAAACCATGTGGCACCTTTTGCCAGCTACCGTTCTAAACTTCACACATACTGTACTTAATTTTTAAAGACTAAAATTCAGCTCAGATGTCAATCAATTAAGATTCTTTAGAGCTGCAATAGTCCTAGAGCTTAATACTAGTGCTCAATAGTCACCTAAATAACCATTATTTTACTAAAAATACATCAGCAGGCCTGCTCAGACCTCATCCAGGTCTTAATGAAGGTCTCAAAGACAAGGGCATGTGAGCACATTATGACTGTAATCATAACAATGATCTTCCCAGATGTCCTGTAGTGTGGGGTGTCTGTAATCCAATCTTTACTCATCCAGTATTCACCCAGTGCAGTCAGGGCTGCACCCCATTGAGAATCGTAAACATGTTCAGTATTGAGACTCGTAGTGTGGCCTGATGTCATGCCTGAATGATCAACCAATGAGAGCTGAGCTGAACTGAATATGTCTGTGTGTACATTATAAATTAAAAAGCATGGTGGCTAAACCACAAACGAGGTGGACTAGTGGAGGAGTGTCTTTATAATATGTGCTGTTATTGGTTTCATCTGCATCCTTTTGTTTTTCATGGCTCTCACAACTAGCATTGCAATGGTTTTGCCATCATATTTGTCTTACGTTTTAAATTTAAGTCGTCAGGCTTAAGGCCATTGGTTGGACGTGCATAATCTGAAAGTGTGTGGCATCTCAGGGCAGATGGTGTAGTGTGGGGACTTTTATGACTAACAATGATCAAGGACAGTGGAAAATGTCACTACGTGTGGGGTGTCTCAAGTATTCATGACTGATTAAAAAAAATTGAGCCAGGTTTAAGATCATAAACCACCACCTCATGAGCAGTGAATAGAAGAAGAAGCACTTTATTAATCCTTTTAAGAAAATCCCCCCCCCACACGCTAGTAAGTACAGCACACTTGGGGGCAGTGGGCAGTCACCTGGGGTAGTGCCTGGGGAGCAGATGTCATTTAGGTGGCTTAGCCATGATAAAATGCAAATATTGATGTAAAATCACATTTAGTGAAGTTTTACTGAAGATGACCCTCCTGAACGGGGGAAGCGTCTGATCCAAGATCAGTCTTCTACCAGCCCTGCTGCTGTCTGAAGTGTAATCTTTACATGCACTTCATAATCTGATAACGGCAGAAAATCTGATTTAGTCAGTAATCTGATCAACATGTTTACATGCAGTTGAGCTAATGAGAAACTCTGGGTCTACAGAAGTCAGACAGTCATCAGATTTCTGCTTTATAACCAATAAACTCACAGAAAAAGATGTGATGTAAACTTAAAACCGAGCGACAGGGTGGCTCAGTGTTTGGCACATTCGCCTCTCAGCGCTGAGGTCTTGGGTTCAAGTCCCCATCTGAACAGAGTTTTCATGTTCTCCATGTGTCTGTGTTGGTTTCCTCCCAGAGTCCAAAAACATGGAAATCAGGTGAATTGGCTATTCTAAAATTACTCTGGTGTGTGTATGAATGTATGTATGTATGTTTGCCCAGATATGGTTGGCACTCTGTCCTGGGTGATCCCCCTAGTGCTTGATGCAGTCCTCTGGGTGGACAGTCGCTTTCAGTTGAGAGTACGCTGTGTGGGACTAACTGCCACTTCTTGCCGGTGTGTGTAAATGGAGTGTGTTGATTGTAAAGCGTCCTGGGGTTTGAGAAAGGCGCTATGTCAGTGTTACATTAATAATAAGTAAAACCCAAACCTCATGTTGCAGCTTTTTTATTGCACAATATTGACAATCATATGTTTATATTTCACACAATTGGGCAACACACAAAGGATTTTGAAGAATTATTTTCTATATTGTTCCACAAAGGGGTCCAAAATGTGTCCATTTGGTGATGTAGGTCAGTTTTTCCAAAGGAAACAGAATCACAGTCTGGGCAAGTCAACCGAAGGACTGATATATAGTATTAGCCAGAAATAAAAGCATTAGAAATAAAAAAAAAAAAATAATCTGTGTCAAAAATGTGATCTACATCAGTCATATTTGTGAAGGTTTCTGGTGATTTTTATAGCTCAGGAAGTGTGTAGGTGCCTCCTACTTCATTACGCTTCTATCCCTCATGAAGTCTCACTTCATATTTCATGCAAGTCTCGAGAACAGGACACTAATTGAAAGAAATTGAAAGTTTTTACAGGAGATTTTTTATTGGTCTGATTGATGTCCTCCATGATATCTCAGGCTTTTCAGACTATTCATGGTAGGGTTCTGCCCTCCTGTGGTCATCCTGGCTAGCATACTTCAAAGCCCAGGTGTGCCTCAGTGTGCTTAACACAATGGAGAAGACTTAAGTCGGCACTACTTGGGCTGATTTAACCTTGTTTACATTCCAAAACACTTGGTCTGAACACACACATTTATACATTGTAAGTATTTGGACACCTCCTCATTCATTGTTTTGCTAGATTTTGCAGCTTTGCTGTGAAGATTTAATTGTATTCTGTCACAGGATCATTAATGACGTGAGGATATTAAATCTCCAACATCCCCACTCAACACAGCAGTTCTACTGCACCACAGCTCAGTGTTGGGGGTCTTTATACCCCTCTAGCCCACACCTGGCATTAGACATGGTGCCAATAAATTCAGGTTTAGTTCTATTCTATTGGCAGTACTTCTGTATAGGAACTACACAAGCTGTGTGTGCACATTTGTACATCTATGTTAACTTAAAGTAGCCAAATGCATTCATTAGAAAGGTCCGCAAATGTTTGGACATGTAGTGGACATTGCTCACTGACTCCCAATTTCATGTAAATTCTTGGCTGCATTGAAAATGAGGGTTACTCTCATTACTTACAACTGTAATTAAAGGTTAATTGATTTTGGATGATTGACTGACTTGTTGACTGACTGGTTGATTAATTGAATGATTAATTGATTTGGTTGATTGACTGACTGACTTATTAATTGGTTAATTGACTGAGTGACTGACTAATTGGTTGACTGACTGATTGATTTGGTTGATGGATCTACTTGCTTGACTCACTGACCGATTAACTGACTGATTGATTTATTGATTGGTTAATTGACTGAGTGACTCACTGATTGGTTGACTGACTGATTGATTTATTGATTGGTTAATTGACTGAGTGACTGACTGATTGGTTGACTGACTGATTAATTTATTGATTGGTTAATTGACTGATTGGTTGACTGACTGATTGATTTGGTTGATGGATCTACTTGCTCTGACCGATTGACTGACTGATTGATTTATTGATTGGTTAATTGACTGCGTGACTGACTGATTGATTTATTGATTGGTTAATTGACTGAGTGACTCACTGATTGGTTGACTGATTGATTTATTGATTGGTTAATTGACTGAGTGACTGACTGATTGGTTGACTGACTGATTGATTTATTGATTGGTTAATTGACTAAGTGACTGACTGATTGGTTGACTGACTAATTAATTTATTGATTGGTTAATTGACTGAGTGACTGACTGATTGGTTGACTGACTGATTGATTTGGTTGATGGATCTACTTGCTCTGACCGATTGACTGATTGATTTATTGATTGGTTAATTGACTGAGTGACTGATTGGTTGACTGACTGATTGATTTATTGATTGGTTAATTGACGGAGTGACTGACTGATTGGTTGACTGACTGATTGATTTGGTTGATGGATCTACTTGCTTGACTCAATGACCGATTGACTGACTGACTTATTAGTTGATTGACTGAGTGACTGATTGATTGGTTGACTCTTTGATTGACATTGTTGACTGACTCACTGACTGATTTGGTTAATTGATTGACTGAGTGACTGACTGACTGTATGATTGATTTGGTTGATTGACCGACTCCATTTATTTGTCCAAGGTTCTCTCAAACTTTGTATAAGACCTAAGTCCTAAGGCATTAATATTCTTCCTGCTCTGCTTTTATATGGTCTAGCTTTCACATCCATAAAGAACCTAAGAGAAAACAACAGTCCGGACAGTTATAGTCTTTGTTTGAAGAGACAAATGGTTACATTTGAAGATCTTCTCCAGTTCCTTCATCCTTGTTTGTTTTTTGTTAATGAGAGCTCAGGGGAAAAAGAGGTGAAGAAAGCGAGAAGCCGCTTACCCAAAACTGAAAAATAAGAGCTTTTATAAAGTTTGTAACATGTGGAGAACGTCCATTCTTCACTTCTCACTGTGGAATAGAAGATCTGCATTTCTCAACCACATAAAAGAACAAAAGGGTTCTGTCCAGATCATGTGACAACATGAGATTTTACATTTTGAGTGTTTTTTGAAGCTGAAGCTCTTTATCCCCTGTAACCGGGAACAGTTCCAGTTGTTCCAGTCGGAGCATCAAAGTAACATTGATGGGCTGTTCTAATAATATGTCTTTGATTAAAGCTGACTCAATGGCTACGTTTACATGCACACAATAATCCAGTTAAGCTTAGTCTACGAAACTACAATGTTTAGAAGATCCAGTCCATTTATAGTCCAGTACTGGGAGCGCCCCCTACAGGACACACCAGAGATTATCCATATGAGTTTGTCATTATTTCAAATGATCTCTGTTCTCCTTCTAATTACATATACAGTACCAGTCAAAAGTTTGGGGTCACATATGCTTTTTTTCAGAGAACTTATCTCTTATCATCTACGTAGTCCTATCAGAATATTATGACCACCTCTGGTTTGTCGTGAACTTGATCACTGACAATTTCCTCATTGCTCTTGTGTGTGGATTGCTCTGTACCACTGACTGGAGTTGTTATTGTCCTCTGGCATCAATGGCCCAAGGGGCACTACTGTTATGCCGTTGCAAAGCACTCAGCTCTTAGTTTCTGAGATGCTACCATCACCATGCTTAACACGGTACCCTATTATCATGGCCTTTTGGATATCAGTCAAATCACATCCTTTTTGTCTATGATAATAGTTTTACACTCTGCTACAACTGACTGGTGTGCTCACTTACTTATACTGCAGCAAACCCTGTTAAAAATCCCCCAAACAGTGGTCATGATGAACGTGTAGACTCACAATTGTACAAGATGCTTCTCATTTTCAGCACCTTGTAGCAATGGTGTGAAGGGACATGTTTAGAAAACGGTTGGATGCTAGAGAACAGTGTTCAAACTTGGACACTTTGACAAGGTCCAAATCATTATGTCCAGATGACGGTTGGAATATCTTCGCAAACAAGGCCTTTAGGGGTCAGCTGAGGTCAGTCTACCAAATGTTGGCCTGCAAATTCGTCAGATATGAATCTGATCACCTGTGGGATGTGATGTTTGATCTGTGGAGACTCCATCTGGTAAATTAGAGGAGATAAAAGATCTGCTGTTGGTTACAGACACCTTCAGGTCTTGTGAAGTCCCATGATTTGGTGGTTTGAAGCGGTTTTGGTGGCACAAGGACCAACTGCATTGTCTATACTGTTGTTTTCATGTCAGACGATTGTAAGATTATGACATAGCTCATGTTAGTGACTGCTGGTGATGAGAGGCATGACTAATTGGTGCGTGTTGGCTGCTTTGTGGTGTTTCACGCCGTACATCCAGACGCAGTGGAATGACGACTGGTCTTGAGCTGTGTTGGCTCTGTTCTGCAGCTGTGTCATGTTGATCTGCACATGGAGCTCATAAACAGTAGAGAAGTGATGATTCTGTGCTTCATGCCACCCTGAATCACAGACCAATTCAAAAGGGATTATTTGTCTGTTCAACATGTGACTCTGTTGTTGAGTCTGTCGATATGAATTTCATGTGGAAAGGGATTTAAAGCTCGGGTCAGAACGACATGGTGGCTGAACTCTTGAGGCTTCGTTTCTTTTCTGCCAAATCCACATCACACACAAACACAGAAGTTCTGAGGACTTTCTGCAAACACGCATGCCAGAGTGTACGCTCATTTAACCAAGACCTTCTACCCAGGCCTCCATCTGAGACTCGCCTTCGTCTATTACATTTGACAAATGAGTGAACATATGATGAAAACTCAAGAAACAGAACCAGGGCTCATCATAAAGTCTAACATCTCGGCAAGACTCGGAGGAAACCCATGCAGAAACTCCAGCCAGATGGGGACTTAAACCCAAAAAGTGAACCTGCTACTCACCAAGCCACCCAAGTTTTCTCAAGGTTCCATGTTCAGAATGTGCTGTAATGAATGTTAGAAGTTGTCTTGACTCAGGACATTACTGATGTGCCCTTGAGCAAGGTACTGAACCACCAACTGCTGCCTGGGCACAGTGAGTAAGAGCTGTGTAAGTGTGCCCCTTTCTCTGCAATATATTGGCGAGTAGGTCTCCCTGAACAATCAGCTCAGGGTGGGTCACGAAAAGCATCACCCCGAACCAGCAGATGACAGCATTGTAATCTGTCTTCAGCCAATGGACTCTTCCACTCCAACAGAAACAAGCAATCAAGAACTCATCACTGACAGTTTTTCAAGAACTCAATGTAAAAAAATCACGAAACATCACCAGCCATCATCTTAACCACTTAATCCTGTCAGACTACAGCAGTGTGTCTGAAATACCTTCAGACTCCAGATGGTTAAATACTGGTGCACTGCACCCACTGGATTTGACCCACAAATTGAAAATTGTGATGTATCAAAATTGTGGTTATTTCCAACATATTCAGACATCTCAGTCTATGATCTGGTACTTTGCAGTGCTCTGAATGTTGTAGTGGTAGAACCTCCAATTTAAGTGTCTTGAGTAATTAATGTTTGGTTAAGTCATTATTTTCCTTTGAAGAATTGCCTGAAAGGCTCCTTCTAGCTTGCTGCCATGTATTATGTGTTTGTCAATCCCCTTGTGCGTTCACAAGAGTCCCAGTTATGCTTTGATGGCTTTTGTTTACATTGTACAGCCTTTTAAAAATCAATCGCCTTAAGAGCTCTGTTTTGTCAGCTAATTAATTCAATGTCAATGCAAAATAGGAATTCAAAACAAAAGACGTGTTTGCATTCGTTTAAAAGCGATACGGAAAATATCATCCTTCAAGGTTGTCACAACATTCGACCACATTAAGGCCCGAAATGTGCTGTGGGTTCCAGATCAGAGGCCAAATGTAAATCAATAAAGCAGACATTGTCAATGCTGCTTTTTGAAGTCTCTGAAACTTCTGTCAGTCATACAACAACAATCCACATAAAAATAATAATAACAACAATAATAATAATAACAATAATAATAGCCATTTTAAAAGTTCAAACACTTCAGGACACAGTCAAGAAAATTATTTTAATAGGAACAAAAACTATTCTCCCAAGTTACACACCATTCTTGTGTAAAAGTGTAAAAGCCCCCCAGTTATCCATTCATCCATCCATCATCTTCTGCTTAATCCTGATCATGGTGAGTCCTCTACCTCTTCACTGAGCACAGGGCAGGGCATTGGGTCACTGGGCACACGTACACACACACACGTACACACACACACACGTACACACACACACACACGTACACACACACACACACGTACACACACACACACACGCACACACACACACACACGCACACACACACACGCACACACACACACACACACACACACACACACACACACACTTCTATTAATTGTGCGGACATTACATAGACTTACTCAAACCTTAAAACCCAAATCTTAAAACTTAGCTTTGTAGTCCTGCAAGAAACAAAGGTCCCCACAACCTGAGTGTTTAAACAGGTCCCCACAACATGGCATGAACCTGGTACACACACACACACGCATACTTTGGTAGTACTACACTAGTGAGGACATTCGAGTCACTTGTGTAATACTGAGTAAAAATAAGCTTAAACCTAAACTTAACCTCAAGAACCAAATGTCAATGCTTTCGTTGTTTTAATTACAGAAAGTTTTAAATGAAAATGTCACAATTCTTGTGAGGACCAACAAAATGTCCCCACTTTTACATGACACTCCTATCATTATGAGGACTTTCAGTCCCAACCAGGGAAAAATACAAGAACACACACACTGAGCTGAAAGCTGATCAGCATTAAAACAAAAAAAAGTATTAAAATGTCTTAGTATTTAAATGTTAAAATGTTTGCTTATTCAATTGAAATTATAAGAATATAAGAACTTTAAATTATAATATAAGAATCGACTCATATGACATTACACCAATTCTTAACGAACACTTTATCAAATATGTGATATTTTGTATATATATTTGACTAAAACTATGTGTTTGGTCTTAATGATGACTATATGTTTAATCAGAACTTGTTCGAAGAAAATGCCATGAGATTTACGGCCTTTCATTCATGAAGGAAAATGTGTGTTTTAAAACAGCGCTGATTTATTGTGGAAATTATGGAAATTTGCAACTTCTCAATTTACTGGAAAGAAAATGTTATTCCTAAGAATTACAGCCTCGTGAGTTTTTATTCTCAGAAGTAAAGCTGAGTCACAATCTAGTGTTACTTGAGCTCTTGGTGGGGTGGGAATGACCTGCCAAGAATGAATGACTAGCTATAGTGAAGCTGCTTTAATGTTCTTACATTGAAAAGTAAAAAACTCATGAAAAAATTGGCTAATTTCAGCGTTTTTAATTTATGCTTGGACACCATTACTACACACTACAATGTCAGAAAAACCAGCAAAATACAAACAAAAATGTCCCCATCAGTATGGTCATTAAAGCCATAATTCACTCAGAAGTCAATTTTGATCAGCCTAGACATTTGGAGTCCAAATTATGTTTCTTCAAAACTAGAGCTGTGACAAACACAAGAACTTAATAGTTACCGAAGTAGCTCAGTTTCCATAAAATTATCACCAAGTTTGCTCAAAGCTCATTCAGATCTTCAGGGAGGTATTACAGACTAGTGGTTTTATGAAACAGTATGACTTACTGTGCAAAAACTTGTGTAGCTGAATGTTGTGTCAGTCATCTTGGAGCAGGAAGTGATTGTTTTAGTGACTGGATTGTTTTAGGATTGGAGAACAATGGTGATCAATGTAAACTGGACGAGGTTAGAAGTCAGGAGTGAGGGATGGAAATTTGGAGCCACTGGTGGGTCCACAAAGTTGAAGATACATGCGATGGTAGGAAAATGAGAGGGTAAGGGAACACGGGTGGTCTTCAGAGGTCTACTGGTGAATGCTGTGCAAACTGGGTCAAGTGTAATGAAGCGATGGTTGTAAAACTCCGAACAGAACAGTCATTTGTACCGAAACAAAATGCCAACCATGTTCAGCTTAGCAGCTTTGGATGTCAAGCTAAAATCAAGGACTTAATTACAGCTGATGTAACCTAGTGGGTAAGGAAGTATAAATCCATCAGCCAGAGGGCAGAGGGGTCAGAGTATTTCAGTACGGAGCGACACTTTCTGAGGGGAAACTCCACTGCAATGCTCTCAAAGGAACAATATAAAGACACTGGGCCAAACCGTGAGATCAGAATGGCTAAAAGACTTTGTTTAATGTCTTTTTTTGTTCTGTTATAGCTAATAAAATAACAGGGATCACTTCCTCTTCACTGTGCGCAGGGCATTATACTATCTCATATCGATATTAAGAAGATACAGAAACGCATACATGATGTTCAGACGCTTTATTGTCATTGTAACTGTCTTCATAATCCCATTGAGATGTACAGAAACTTGAGCCTAATTATGTTCATCTCTCTTTATTATCATTTTCTCCATCATCAGTGCCATTAGGAATGGCTACAGGTGTCAGACTCAGTGCTGCTTTAATTCACTAGTCTTTGTCTAATTCTTGTGGACTGAGAGGCTTAGAGGCTTTATTTTATGCCACTGTTGGTCATGGTCTGAGCTTTGCAAATTCCTTTTCCAGAAACCTCAAAGGCAGCACCCTTGTACGTAGCCACACACTGGTTGTCTGTAAGCAGGTCGGGCTGGATCTGCTCCCACACTTTCTTCTTGGGGTTTAGCTCCTTGTCAGGCTCACCTGGATCAGAAAGCAGAAAGACCAAGTCCTGTTAGTCCTTACAGAAAAACAAGCACGGTCTGTTAAAGCAGAACTTCATGTTTGATTAATATTCAGAATTCTTTACCTTTCACCCGACCAACAGCTGATGTTCTGTATATCAGCTTTATAGTTTCATATACAAACCGGATTCCAAAAAAGTTGGGACACTAAACAAATTGTGAATAAAAACTGAATGCAATGATGTGGAGATGGCAAATGTCAATA
>BRDA01009322.1:2999-13951 GCA_036984385.1 Crenuchus spilurus | reverse complement strand
TATTCTGAATAAAATATTAGATGTTGGCACCTCCACCATTCAGTTTTTATTCACAATTTGTTTAGTGTCCCAACTTTTTTGGAATCCGGTTTGTATGTTCCCCACAGTGAACACTTTACGTAGGGCCCCATTGTCGATGGGGGCACCACCTAAATATTCGCTGCACATACCTCCCCCAAAAGAGCATGATAATAGGGTAGCGGGTGAAGCATGGTGGAGGCAGCATCTCAGAAACCACTAACTTTGATTGATGTTCTAAAGCTGCTGTAGTTCAGGTGTGCTGAGAATGGACTCCTAGTACACAGAGTGTCTCGCAAAGGCTTAACAGTGGTGCCCCATGGGACACTGATGCCAAAGGGAAATGGAAACACCACTGAGTGGTACAGAAAAATTGATGTTCCACAGTGGACCAGGGTGAATATCTTCTGTCACCTAATACTGTCAATGCCACGACATCTTGCTAGTAACATCCAAGCCAAGTGTGGTAATGCCCAATATTAGTTAGGTGGTCATTACATAAGACAAATAACAGACAGAAAGCTTTGCTTGTTAACCAGCTTCAATGATAGCAGCTGTAAAACTGAGAATCAGCAACTTCTGGGTAGATGTTTAATTAGGTAAACATGCTTCTGGATTCAGAACATGGGCATCAGTCTTTTGCCAGCCAATATGTTGATACATTACACCAAAATAATTCAGTAAAACAACGGTCAGGTATTAAAAAAAGATACCAAACGCTGAATTTTATATAGCACATTAAAATGTTCAATCTGGCTTACATTTCAGAGTTATGAGAACTTTTGGGGAAGATGATCTTTGCAGATCAAACATCCTCAGAAATGACTTGAAGATCTTATCTGGACCGTTCATAAACTTCAGCACTGGAAGCACTCTGCATGTATTCTGCACATTCTGTTCTCAATCTGCATCCCTAATTTTACAGACGGGTCCTGGCTTTTGTCCTCTTCCAAAATTCTGACACGACACCTCGTAAAAAGAGGGAATGAGGGAGAAAGCAGAGAATGAGACAAACACTGCTGTCCATTACTCTTCACAGTAAACATCCTGTTGATGGGGTCGGCCCTCATTGTCGACTTGTTTAACGACTCTGCTGTCCGAGGAGCAGATGGAGAGAGGTGGCAACCCTGCCTCACTTCGATCCGACCTGAGTGCCGGTTCTGTCCCGGTTGTAAAAGCTTTTTGGCCGGCTCAGGATACCCCATAAAAGCGGCAGCAGTAGGAAGAGCCAGAACGAGGGAGAACGGCAGGGAGATGAAAGCTTTGCTGAAGTGATGGAGGCCACAGGATAAAGTCCCAGTCCAGACCTGACCCGTTTGACTTTGTGGGAAACTCCCTGTTTAGTTATTGTGCATTTAATCAACCACACACGTTCCACTCCCCTATATTAGTCTTTCCAGCGCCATCGTATTTTATGGACCAAAAGAGACACTTGCTGTTTGGGGAAATCTGCATGACTATGCTGAGCAGCCTTTCCCGAGCCAAGGCCATGACCCCTTTCAAAGGCTCTCTCAGCCTGATCTGTGGAGGTTTTGCAATAAAACCGTTTTCTATGTTGACTCGGCCTGAAAAGCAAAGCGACCCTATGCTTTCCTTTCCTCCTCGGGCCTTCTTTGGATAAACAGACCATCTTATCTCCTTGATTAGGCCGTCTGCCAATTAGCAGCCGCAGAACATTCGAGTCTACGAATAAACAATGGACCAGAATACTGCTATTGAACTAGCCTCGAGTGATCATGATTATTCTCCTTCAAAGGCATCGTCAGAGCCCTCAGTGTTGTTCTTGGCTTGGGAAGCACATTTTATTTCCCAACTTTGAAGCATCTGTGGTTGTGTCCTATTTTCTGTGGTAAGAAGACAGGAGGACCCCCACGCTTTGTTTATGCACTAAATTAGTCGCTTACGGTTTACTGAGGAGATTGTAGTGAGGGGGTCTAAAGAGGGTCAGATACATTTCCCAGATTACAATATCGGAATGTTAACGGAAACAGATCATGCTTGAGCCGGGCCAGAATTCTTCAGGAGGACTGAAAAAAAACCTATTATTTATAGAGGGATGGAGATTAAGTCTAGTCCTGGACTACAGTGAAAAGAAGATTAAGGATTAAACTTGATGCCAATCATGGAAGTCAGTCTGTAACTGATTCATGTATAGAGTATTAGTCAATGAATCATGCAAGTGAATGATTAGGACTTTCATGGCTTTGCTTTTGGTGTAATGTACACTTGACTGGGTGACTATTAGCGATCACTCTTTTCTGTGTAGGACCTTGAATAATTGTAGGGTAACATTTTTATAGCCTACAATGTCAAGTAAGATGAAAAGCTGTGACAGCAATAGGTAAATGGTACCTAATGACAATGTAGATGACATCAGGGCAGACCAGCTCAACACGTGGACCATCTGCTGAGATTTCTTTACGGTGAAGTGAAACATAAGACATCTGACTTTTATATTTCCTGTGGTTGTAATAAGAATTTTGATGCAATGCCAACATTTTGCTGTTTACACTTCTCCATCCTGCTGCTATACTCCTTACCAGCACAGTACACCAGACCTCTTCAACCTCAACATATTATACCTGTATTATATGTACTGTATACTACTATCTCGTATTTTTACTATTGTTCTTACACTCTTGTCCCATGTCCTTATCAAATCCAGGACTGGAGATCTAGCCTAACAGTGTTAGTCAGCTATAATGCCAATAAAGGTGATGTGAACTGAACTGATATCAATACTGATGCCAAGTGTAGTATCACGATACTCAACACCAAAGCTATAGACCCTCATTGTCTTTATTTGGCACATTTACACATTTTTACAGCTTAACATGTTCGATATTTTAAAAATTCAACTCAAATCCACACAGAACTCTTTAATGGTGCATGTTTACTTCCTAAAGTCTGCAGTGATGGCTGTCAAATCAAAGTAGGATTTTATTTCCTAATGAAACTTTTTGTCTCATTTATAACCAGTGAGTAAAAGTCTTGAACAACAATTGTATATCATGGCTGCCTAACAGCGCAGGAGGATAAACCTGGATGCAACAGTGTAGTGATTTGTGTTGCGTCTCACCTGGAAAGCCCTGGAAGGTGATCCTGTCCCCTGGCACTGCCCCGTTGGGTGGGTCAAGGATTTCCACCTTGTCCGGAGTGCTTGCGCACATGACCATGGCCTGGGACAGCACTCCCCTCATCTTAGCTGGCTTCAGGTTGCACAGCAGCACTGCCATGCGGTTCTGCATCTGTGGGCATTAAGAGCATGACTGGATTTTACAATTCAGAATTTTTATTTAACCCTCTGGAGTCGGCTCTCCCGCCGCTTGAACTCACATCCCTCGAATCAGCAAGTTATTGGGAGAGTCCTAATGAACAGGTGGGTTAATTGGCCAACATTGGGGTGAAAATAAATAACAATGACATTTTAAGCAAGTCCTCCACCTGGAGGACTGCATCAAGCACTAATCATCTAGTAGGACAGAGTGCCAACCACATCTGGGCATACACACACAGATATACTCATTTACTCACACACACCAGGGTCATTTAGAGATGCCAATTCACCTGATCTCCATTTTTTTGGACTGTGGGAGGAAACCCACACAGACAAGGGGCGAACATGGAAACCACCCAGATGGGGACTTGAACCCAAAACATCATCGCTGAGAACTACCATGTTATGAAAGTCTACATCTGTCTACCACAGTCAGCTGTTACCTGGCCTTGATACTGTGTCCTAAACCACATTCACTACTCTGCAGGATCTTCATTTAAGATCAGGATGAGGTTTAATTGATATTTTTACAAAAACGACTTGGCTATTTAGGTGACTACTGAATGTGTTTGATAACAACGCCTCTCAGCTCTGTCCAGTTACAGCTGCACAAATGTCTGAAATGGATCTCTGTTCTCAAATATGAAAAGCCAGAAAAACTGGAACTTTGTAATAATGTCACAGAAACTAAAACGCCGAGCTGAATTTAGGAGGTGCAGGTTTATGGCTTGTGATTAAGATTACAGTCAGACTGTGTCGTAAAGCAGAGGCGCTGGAAAACAAAACACAAACCGGTTTACTGAGATTCGTGTGGAATATGAGCAGGCCGGAGCAGGCAGTCCAGACCACGGTGCCACCAGCAATTTACTAGAGCTAATAAAACTGAAATATACCCCCTCGACCCAGTTCGACATTTAACACCCAAATCTCCAGCATCACAACACGGCATTCATTTTTCTGAAAAACAAACTTCTCCTGTAGTGATGATGGACTGCTGAGCTCAGTCAGTCTCCAAAATAAACATCTGCAAATAAAACGATCTTGAGTCACTGCTTTGTGCGAGAAAACAACGAGTTGATTAAAGTTAAACTTTGCAGACCTTTCTCCTCCTCCTCCTCAAAGCAGATTTGGGCTGGGGGGGAGGTGATCAGTAGAGTTCAGCCAGACAGAAAGTCAATGAGGCAGTTAAGCATGACTCTATGAGGAATAGAACTGTGTGTAACTCTTAAATCAACCAGTGCCCACAGACTCAGACCCTGCTGTACTGTATTCTGCCATCAGGACCAGCTTTAGAGAATGATACTAATATAAATTAGACGTTTTATTTGCTGTAACTTCTCATTAAAAGTCAAACATTTTTAACACGTTTGGAAAAGAACATCTTTAACTTACAGGGGTGTGTTTAAAAAATGTGTCAAATGAAGGGTGCAGTAAATATTAAAGCTAAAGCTGTGATTATAACTGAAGTAATGCAATACCATGGTCATGTGACGCCACCTGCAGGGTTTAGCACAGCAGACAGGTGAGTGATTGAAAACGGGGCATGAATGTGTGAACAAGGCATGGTAAAGCGAAAACAAGGCGCCAACTTGCAAGAGCGAGGCCTGGTAGAGTGAGAGAGGTGCAGACATGGGAACAATACATGGTAGATCATGAGAAGTAGAGCGAGAGCAAGGACATGGGCGAGGCATGGTGTGAGGAGCATATGTATGGATAAGGTGCGGTAGAGTGAGAGTGAGGTGTGCCAGGAGTGGATGTGAGACTGAGGCATGTTAGAGCGAGGAACAGATTTTATAATATTAAAATCAGCAGTATAATATTATTCAGTCATTCATTTGTTTCCCTACTCAACTAAAATAAAATTAGGCTTCTTATTAATAAAAATAAAATCTTCACCCTCTGGAGACACTCTGATGTAGTCTGATGTGCCCCAATCACAAATTACACCCAACTAAATTTATTTTCCCCCCAAAGTGTTAAACGTGTTTTTTTTCTGCATAAACTCAGCAACAACAGTGTCAGAACAGTGAGTGTCATAAATCTATATTTTGTTTAAATGTTCTCTAAACTTAGACTTTCCAAAAACCTGTTTTATTTCTAAAGCTTAACTAATGTTGTTAACATGTTTCACTCATTCAGTTGTTCATAAATGGGATATTCATGAGATAGGTGTGAACACTCAAGGTGAGAGATCTTTATTTGATGGGCAGTTTCACACATTCCACACCCACTAATCCACCAATGGAATGCCCGGAATTACCATGTGATTATCATATGAATGACCGATAGCGTGAGTTGGCGGTAAATAAAGCACAGCTGTCTGACTCGCTCTCACAAACGTGTTTCTGCTTACTTAAGCTCCTCTCACAAATATCTACAAATATATTTCAATTAAAGCTACATATATTTGAAAAGGAGACCCTTTAAGGGTTCCGAGATATGTATAGTTTTGTTGCTAGGAGATAATGGTAAAACGCTTTAGACCTGGGTCAGTAGTTCCAGAACCAGTGACGGGTCAGTACCTGTTCTAAGGGGATGTGTTTAACCAGGCCACTGACCACCGTGCGTGGAGCTGCTTCTCCCACATCCACCTGCTCTACATACAGGGAGTCTGCGTCTGGGTGTTTCTCAGCTGAGATGATGCGTCCGACCCGCATGTCCAGGCGGGACACGTCCACCTTGGCATCTTCCTGAGGAGGGGTTGCAGCTTTCTTCTCCTGCTTCTCACCTAAAGCCAGAGAAGGACAGACTACTTCAGATATTGAGATAATATGGCTCAGGTGGACAGTGATGGAAGTTTAATGTTTAATAAAGCATGTTTCATCAGTGTTGATGGAATGGGCACATTTTAGATATTTTACAACCAGATGTCAGCTTCAGGAACACTGTTTTCTAGGTAATTTGTCCTCAGAACTAGTCCTCCATAAAAAAAACACTGTGATTGATCTATTTTGAGGCCATTTGAACATGGGTCTTACGCTGAATGATTGATGTTAAGAGTAATTTTCAGAATAATCCAGCCCAGCAGAAATGGGCTGATTGATTTCGACAGCTCTGTTATAAAGTGCAGTTTAACAATGAGAAAATCAACACCATCTTGAGCACGTGGTTATCTTTGTAAATCCACTCTGGCTTCGTGTTTTGTTGGAGACCCCATACTGAGGCGTGTTGACATGACACAAACCGTAGACAGAAATTTGCTTGTGGTCTCTGCTTTTGTCAACACTTTCAGCTACACTAGCATCACTCTATCAAGGAATAGCACACATACGTACACAAATATCCACTTACGCCAGATGTAATCAATCAGCCAAGACATGTCTGGAGCTGCAGTTCTGAACTCAAGAGGTCAAATGTATGTATTTACTAGAAAAATCCACACAATGGCCGCAGAACAGTGAGGAGATCAGGAACCAAACCTGTTGTTGTTCTCCAAACATGTCAATAACTTTGAATTCTTCTTTGTATTTCCTGTGGGGGGCATCCATGGGTTTGTGGTCAGGAAACTGACCTTGCATCCTCCGAACAGACACGACTGCCCTTGAACCATGAACCTAACCCCCAAAAGTACAGATGGTTGCCCACCACTCCTGGCAAGTGTGCTCACTGCCCTCTAGTGTGTGTGTTCAGTAGTGTGCGTGTTTGTATGCATGTTTCACTGCGATCAAATTCGTGTGTGTGTCACTGAGTCACTTCACTTTCAATATGAGCCAAAACATTATGACCAACATGGTGACATCTTTTTGGTCCTCTTGTGCCTCAGACCCACTGAGCCACGAACTCTACAAGACCTTTGAAGGTGTCCTGTGGTATCCGGGATCCAAACACTAGCATCAAGTCCTTCATGTGCTGCAAGGTTTGGCCACCACAGACTGGACTTGATGTTCCAGCACATCCCACACATTCAGATTGAGAATCTGGCCCTTCTTAAAGTCTCTAAAGTTTTCATGCCAGCATTCAACATGTTAAGAAAAACACTCTTTAATGTATCCAAATCTTTACATCCTGGTATGAGACAATCAATCTTATTCACTTCATCTGTCAGTGGTCCTGATGTTCATCAGTATGTATTCACATTCATTTTGTCTGCAGTAATAATCTTTAAAGTTGACATTTTATATTTCTTCTGCAAGCTAATAGCAGCCTGGTCAATGCCAGTCAATCACTGATTAAGCCCCACAGCACCTATTTTCAGTCTTTTTAAACAGCCCTATTCATAATGATTGGTTTAAGATGGGCTAAACCTGAATGGCATCATGATTTCAGACCTAGACTGCCCACAAAAATTACTGGGTGGCATTATTTCACAGCTTGTGGTTTGGTAAGCACCCCAGATGCCACAATATATGTGAGAAAACATTTAAAAAGTGACATTTTTCCCTTAAAATTGTGTAAAGGTATGATTTTCTGAGCCCTTCTATAGGTTACAGAATTTGTCCGTGCAGTCTTTACTTATTCACTCACATCAAAAACTCACCCAGGCTCAAAATGATACTTCACCTTTTTTCTCAGCTTTAACTTTCTTCTTGGCCTCAGTGTTGCTGGCTGCAGGGCTTTCAGTAGTGGGTGGAGGTGCCGTGGTGGCTGCTGGTTCAGGCACGGAAGGCTTTGAGACACATTGAACACTGGAGTCCACTGAAGGCATGGCCACTTCTCTCACTGCGCACACGCACACACACACACACACACACACACAGTAATAACTTGCATAATGAAGCATGATGAGAGAGATTTCATCATCATTCTGGATAAATCAAAAACATATATGTTACAGCTCCCTACAAACAGAAAGCGATGGAGAGTGAGAGACAGAGACAGAGTGAGAAAGAAACAGAGAGAGCGAGAGAGAGACAGCAAGAGACAGAGAGAGCGAGAGAGAGAGTGAGAGAGACAGAGAGAGAGAGAGAGCGAGAGAGACAGCAAGAGACAGAGAGAGCGAGTGAGAGACAGAGTGAGAGATAAACAGAAAGAGTGAGATGGACAAGGTGAGAGAGACAAAGAGAGAGAGATAGAGACAGAGAGATTGAGAAACAGAGAGAGCGAGAGAGAGAGAGAGAGAGACAAAGTGAGAGAGAGACAGAAAGAGTGAGAGAGAGCGACAGAGAGACAGCAAGAGACAGAGCGAGAGTGAAACAAAAAGAGCGAGAGAGAGAGAGACAGCAAGAGACAGAGAGAAAGACAGCAAGAGAGAGAGAGAGAGAGAGAGAGAGAGAGCGAGAGGGACAGTGAGAGAGAAACAGAGAGAGCGAGAAACAGAGAGAGCACGACAGAGAGAGTGAGAGAGAGACAGAGCGAGAGAGACAGAGCGAGAGAGAGACAGAGCGAGAGAGAGAGAGAGAGAGAGAGCGAGAGAGAGAGAGAGAGACAGAGCGAGAGAGACAGAGAGAGACAAAGAAAGACAGAGAGAGACAGAGAGACTGAGAAACAGAGGGAGCGAG
Organism: Crenuchus spilurus; assembly: GCA_036984385.1. Taxonomy (NCBI): domain Eukaryota; kingdom Metazoa; phylum Chordata; class Actinopteri; order Characiformes; family Crenuchidae; genus Crenuchus; species Crenuchus spilurus. The sequence continues at coordinate 5,218 of BRDA01009322.1, read as the reverse complement.
AGACAAAGTGAGAGAGAGAGACAGCAAGAGCGAGGGAGACAGAGAGAGTGAGAGAGCGACAGAGAAACAGCAAGAGACAGAGCGAGAGCGAGACACAAGACAGAGAGCGAGAGAGATAGACAGAGAGGGAGAGAGAGAGACAGAGAGCGAGAGAGAGACAGACAGGGAGAGAGAGACGGAGAGAGAGAGAGCGAAAGAGAGAACGAACGAGAGAGAGAGAGAGCATGAAAGAGAGAAACAGAATAGAGAGAGTCAGAGTGTGAACGAAAAAGAAAAACAGCAGCAAAGAATAGTATGATGGTGCTAATTTATACACAACAGTAGTGATAATGGCTGAGCAGCTGTATAGTTGTTTAAATGTAGATGTTGACCGTGCACAAAGTTTCAAACTCTAGAATTTTCTATATTTCTGCATAAATTGGTCCTAAAGGTAGTTTGTGAACGTTAGTTTAAAGTATTAGGCACCATTACAAAATCAACAGACATGATGCCTTCAGAGGGCAAGACTTCACTGGTGCTTCATTAATGCCCAGCATTTGACTCCATAGCTGAGCTGTAAGAGGGACACACTGGGATGTAAATGAGGCTGATGAACACCTGCACCTTTATGGATTCCAGTCACAGACCACAATTAATTTCCCTTCTAAATGTCTCTCTCCAAACCACACGACCCTACATCAGCTCCGATGCCAAGACTTCAGCGAAGAATTATGGAAATGTGACTTGATGGGTCTTTGTCGCACGCTTAATGGAATTCAACCGCATAACTCAGCTAAATGACACAAGGAGAGATTATTTATACACTCAGAGGGAGCACCGGCCCCAAATCCAAACCATTTTAATGGGAAAAGGCCCACGGCTGGGGAAAAAGAGAGGAAAACAATCCATTCAGCCCAGACAGATAGGCCAAACCAAGAGAGCCCACGGTTGTGCAATGGACTGATTGCACTGCATGGGTCAGGTCTCCCCGAGAATGCTAAACACTGCCGAAGTGGCACAGGCTGTACTCTCTGTTAATTATCATAATTCCCTGTTTATTTAAGTTAACCATAGGCTTGTGTTCCCAATATGCACTAACCAGGCATTTGCTGCAGGAAATTCAAATCAGGCCCTTCGAAGTACAGACAGGCAGGTCTTGAAGAGCTCGACAGTGACTCAGCTGGCCTGCTTTCTTAGAAATGAACAAAAGAGCACTGCACAATGTCTGATCAGAAGCCTTTTAAAGTTTCCACTTGATCTCTGATTAGGCTCTTATGCTCCCATTTACTGATGGAAAGAGATATAAAACAAACACCATAACAGGACAAATGGAAAAGCATAACCCTGCATTATTTACACGTGTTCCTCCAGGGGGCCAAAAACAACAGGAAAAAGTGGAGCTCTCTGAAGAAAGCTAAACTGCTTATTTGTTCTAATCTGGGACATTTCCCACCTCAGGGCTCTGGAAAGCATTATTTAAGTGCTAATGACGGGAAGGCTGAACATCAATGCATGGCAGAGGTATCAAATCTTCACAGATCTGTGTGGCACTCATACAGACCAGCCTTCCAACTCAATTACCTGGCTCAGTTTAAGGGAATTCTCCTGGACTAGAATTGCCCAAATCACTTCAGAGTAGGACTGTATGTTACGCTATGGTTCCGTTCACATTACCAGGCTGAAATCAGATTTTTTTTTTACATTAACGTTCTGGAGGCGGACTGGGGAGAAAAAGTGGCCCGGGAGTTCCTGACAGACTGGCCCACTATATATATATATGTATATGTGTGTGTGTGTGTGTGTGTGTATACTGTATATGAATCTATACATGGCACGTAGTTATATGACTTTTATTGTGATGTGGACAATATTACTTCCTGCAATAATATGATTACAATAATACAATAATATGGCAAAACAAAATAACTAACAAACTTAACAACTTGACCCAGACAAAATACAGGGGAAAAACTACTGGAAAGCTACTGAAACCTACATTGTTCACTCAGTGAGTAACCTCTGCAGCAACCGACTCTTTTCTTCTACACCATCTATAATTTGATCACTCTCCAGCATCTTTAGGACATCTGTCTGAGTAGCCATGAGCATGAAAGCCTCAAGGTGCTGTTGTGAAAGAGAGCTCCTAATCCTGTTTTTGATTAATTTTAGAGTGGAAAAGCTTCTTTCACAAGCTACCTGTGTTACAGACAGGGTTAGCAGAAACTTGTATGCAAGCCCTA
>BRDA01009320.1:20763-39844 GCA_036984385.1 Crenuchus spilurus | reverse complement strand
TATACACACATATTAATAAATAAAACAACTGTTAAAAGTTTACATTTCACTGTCACATTGGGTATGTAATGAAATCCTACTGGGCTAGTACTGAGCCTACTGACTGTAACATGGATCATGGCAGCAGCAGCTGCAGCATGCTGTGCAACACGCAGGACTGGAAATATATTTTACTGTCATAACTATCCTTAACTTCATTGTCAAGTGTTAAAAATGGAAACAAACGAGAAAGTATGCTTGCCTCTTCTGTTAACACAGTAAATAAGTAAATAGTTGGGCCTGCAGACTTTAATTTCGGCGGTATAAAACAAGATTGATACATGTGCAGCGGGTTTGTTTATACCCCTGCAGCAGACGATGTGCATCGTGATCCACTTCCGGTCTACACATTCCGATTTGGCTTATTGTGAGATCTCGTGAGAGTTCGATGATTTTGGGAAAAACTAATCAATCAAGTCAACTGGACTAGCTAGCAGACATTTTCTTTGTTCATGACTAACAAAGTAGCTTCTACCACAAACAGGTCGGCTTTGTTTTGTATATAGTCATATCAGAACAATAAGACCTCCCCTGGTTTTGGACGTCACAGATGTCCTGTGACCGGCTTTAATGCATGTATAAATAAGAGAGCACATCAGTCAGTTGTAGAGGAGTGCAAAACCATCATCATAGACAAATTGGATGTGATTGGACACTGACCATTGTTGGTGTTCTGTCCCAAATGTAAAAAGCTTCGAGTGTCTGCAACAGTGATGTAGAATCAAGTTTATTAGCTTCACAAGTTTTAAAATAAAGAATCAAAATGTACCTGCACACAGTTAAGGGGAAATAAGATCTCTTTAAAGCACTTATATAAATCACTGAGATACGTCTCTGAGACTAGTGGCTGCATGTAGTGTTTTCATGTTCAGTTAGATTTACAACAAGGCAAAAGTTTGAACACAGCTAACTAACTATACTTAAAGACTTTTTGATCTAAAGGATTGTGATGAGTTGCAATCAGTGTAAGTGTATCTTCTTCATTAATGGTGGAAGATCATCCCAGAATTTGCTCAAGAAGCCACTCAACAGATACAAGAATAGGAGATAGTCATGAGAAACGTCAATAGAATGCGTGCCCAGACTTTGGACTGGTTGGCGTAGGTTAATCGCTGCTTCTGCGAAAAGTCAAGTGTGGTTCTGTTAAGCGTCATCATCAGTGAGAGCAGGAAACCAGGTCCCTGTAAAGCAACACTCTCCTGGCCACAGAGGAAACGGTTATAAAGTTTAAAGAAACTTGCCAGGTCACACTGCACTCTTTCACTTCCTGAGAGCGCAGCAGAGGAGCCAAGAATGTCACCTGTCAGTCACACATCATGGCTGAGTACTCTCTCTGATGGGCACAGAGCTGGAGGAACACTGCGTACTTCTTCCTGTAGAAACTGAAGAAGACAACGGTGATTCATATGATATCAATATCAAGGTCATATACCAGCCAGCCACTGTATTAAAACCACCTACTTGTAGTAGTGCAGTTTGTAGATCTACAATTACAGCCTGTAGTCTGTCTGTTTCTGTGTACTTTATTGTCCTTCAAACGTCAGAACCCCACAGAGCAGGAGGATGATTCTCAGTGACACTGATGTGGTGGTGGTGTGTTAGAGCTGCTGGAGATGTTAAAACACTGTCACTGTTCACTCTATTAGACACACCTACCTTCTTGGTCTTGTAGATGTAAAGTTAGAGACAACAGCTCAGCACAGTGTGTACTGGTCCTCTAGTTCTGACACTGGTGATGCTGTTGGCTGGTTGGTGCACTACTGAGGCTAACACACCACCACCACCACCACATCAGTGTTACTGAGAATGATCCTCCTGCTCTGTGGGGTCCTGATCAATTAAGAACAGGACAAAGTCTACAGAGAAACAGACAGACTACAGGCTGTAACTGTAGAACTACAAAGTCCACAAATGTGCTCTGTGGAGCTAAAATGGACAATGCCTTTGGTTTTAATGTTATGGCTGGTTTCAAAGAAGTGCATATGTGGAAAATTTCTCAGCATATTGTTAATGTCTGTAATTTTGGACCATTTCTTACGTCCACATAAAGTGACTGGCTGCAAGAGTGTGAGAGATTGTAAGGTGAAGGAAAATGAGTCTAAAGCTGCAGATCTGACCTGAACACAGACCAGATCTACAGTTAACATCAGCTCCATTCACAACATAGATGCTATCATTCCTAGCCAGGCTTCCTCATGCCTATTTAGGCATTTTGTTGAGATGTGCAGATCACAGGGCATCCTGTATACAACACTCTAAACAACTAATTTCTGTTTCATTAGCAGCACATTTTGAATGCATGATGGCTCCCTCGTCACTCTCCATCAAAATGTTTCCCTGCAGATATCATCGTATGCCAGTCATGAATACTTCGCCCGACACTAAACCTCACCTAAAGAAGAGCTGTCTGGGAGCTCTGAGGCTGTATTCAGACTGCAGGTGAAGCAGATTAGTGTCTCAGGTCTGTTGAGATGACTTCACTGTTATTGGTGATCAGACGTAGGCCTCAGTAATTGCAGCCACGCTGGTGATGTGGACACAGGGTTGCCAGGTTCAGTTTCCCAACAAAACTGGGTAAGTTGAGGTGGTGTGGAGGTGGCTTGTGGACTTAAATACGTAACCATCCTTAACCATACAAAAATGTACCAGAAAGCTCTTATTAACAGAGCAGGAAGAGAGTAAATTGACTTCTTAGTATCAGAAGATTTACAGGAGGGATCTAAAGATATAGATTAAACTTTTCCCTCTGCTCTGCTCTAATGTTCTCTCATTATCTTACATGATCATATTTAACAAAAACAATAATAAAAAACTTAAAAGTGCATTTCCTGAAGGGAAGTTGCGCATTGCTAACATGGCCCACAAGCTAAGGTATCCCAGTTGGTTTGTAAGGTGATGCTGTGGCCCCCGAGGCGGTTGCCATGTCTGTATGTGAAAATGAATGGGAATGAATGGGAGAAACGAGGGATGAAAAGATGACAAAAAGAAGAGTGCGGGTCAGTATGGCTCTGGACTAGAGCTCTGTTACCTGCCATGATGTAGTATATCAATTTTGGTTGTTGTCTGGCAAAAGGAAGCCTGGAATTTGATATGATAACTTCACCCTCAGTTGTTCGCTGCCTTTTAACTACTTATGGTTTCAACACCACAGTTATATGCTCAAAATATGTTACTATAAGTGTTTTATTTATTTATTGTTTTACATTTTACATTTAAGAAGTTTAAAAGCAGTAAACAACTGAGGGTGAAGAGTATTTGGATAGACTTACTAGTATTAGATGACTGATTGGAATGGGATCTGAACATACAAATTTAGAAGAGAGAAAATTGGGTGTTTAAATGCAAAGAAAAGCAATTATTGAGATATGTTCATCTTACATTACTAATACTACTACTAATTAAAATAATAATTATAATAATATCTGTGATTGAACATTTTAGATTGTAGACTGGTGTCAGGTTGCATAGGGTGCTTTATGTTAGACATCGGGCTGCAGATTTTTGGGGACCTGGCAACCCCGCTGTTGATTAGCACACATGCTACCCACGGTGGATGTAAATTCGCCCTTTAGTAAGTAACCCTGCAAAGCACAATAAAACGCACATTTCTTTTTTAACAAACAATTAAACACTACTTTAAAAAAAGTGGTGAAGCGCAACAGTTTTCACCTTTCACCAAAATGACTCATGATTCAATTCACGTAAAATTTTATCTGGCAGTGAAGTGCAAGTGATGTCGTAATATCCTGTCCCTCTAGCCAATGAGCGTTGAGCCCACCCCCGCGTCAAAAAAGTGTCCGGAAAAAAATAATCGTAACCATAATTTGTGAATGGTAAACGTAACGTGTGAAGTGAAAAATAAAAATGAAAAGCGAAAGTGTCAGTATTACATTTACAATAAGTATTTTTCGTTTATGATTGTTTTAATTTACGATTTTGCAGTTTCATTTAGTTTTTCATTTACGTTTACAATACTTAAAACTTACGTTTACAATTCCTGTTTTACGTTTACGCTTAAGCTGAGCCTGTTTTGACGCCATAGGCCTGCTCTGATATAGTGTATCCGAAACGGTGCGAATCGGTCAAGCAGAAGTACAGTAGATGAGCATGCATTTTTGCTCCCCATTCATTCTCTATGGGAAAAAAATTCCCAGATTAAGGAAGTTTTTAGGAAAACTGCACATCCAATCAAAATTCTGTATACAAGCCCGGATCACACAATTGGACCGAACAATCTGGAGTTGGAACGGTGTTGATATCTCGAAAACTGCGGAACAAGAAGCGCGTCAAAAATCCGGTGGATGAAGATTATATGAAAATCGAATAACAGTATATAAAATACACAAACACACAAATACACACTACTGGCTGCTGCTCCTCACTGGTGCGTGTGGATGAGCTCCAAGTGTTTAAAAGGATTGCGTTGATTGTACAGCATCCTTGCGTATTAGAAAGACATTATATAAGTGTACAATTCATTCATTCAAACATCAGTAGTGAGTCAGCAGTCTGAACATACACCTGGGATAAGTGGACAGGTGTGTAAATATGACTTCTTTTAAAAGGTACAGTATGTAATATTTTGGGTTATCTTTTAGCAGAATTTAAGATAATCACTAATAAAAATGATTAAACACATCTAATCATTATAAACTAAGAAGTTGTTTGATTATTTTACCTTAGAATAAGCTGTTTATATCTACATTGGTCGCGGGTCGAACACCGACTGAGGCCGCCATGTTTCTACAGTAGTTTGAAAAGGACAAACGAGGCTAGCAAAAACCGTGTGTGTTGTAATGATGAATTGGCCACTCAAATTCGATGGTGCTGTAGCTTTGTTTTACCGTTGGCTGACATAAAACAGGAGAACAAACAAACGTACAGGGTTCGCACTGGCCGCTCGCCACGTCGCCAATGGCGAACTCAGACAGCGTGTGGCGAGGAAAACATGTCATCAGTACGCCACGCTGGCTAAAAGCAATTTTCTAAGGCATGGCGAATTCAAATCGCCACGAAAATCACAAAATCCGGCAATACTCCGTGAGCTGTCCGCCATCTTGAGTTTATCTGCTGCTCCGTAAACACCCGAAATAGCCTGAAGCAACCAATGATCTATATTACTGGATAGGACGCTGCCTATTCGCTAGCATTGAGGCCGGCGTGACATCATGGAGCCGCCATGTTGTGTGGAAGTGAAGTAATATAGATCATTGGAAGCAACATCGTCAGAAAAATAACCGCTAAATAATTAATAAGATAGGTGGGTCTCTAAATGCTGATTGGTTGAGAAGTTTTGCGCGTAGAAAATGATAGTATCTCATAATTCTGTGGGTTCATTGATAGTATTTTTACAGTTATTCCCAGGCTTGTGAGAGACTGTCTGGAATAAATAAACAAGTAGATTAAGAGCTGTACACATTGAAAATTTTTTTATTTCAATTGTTGCTCTATATTTTCCATTTTTATCACTCTTATTTGCCCTACAGAGAGTAAATATCTGTAAATATGATCAGAAATCCATTACACCAATGGATTTCTGATATGATGTACATGTAAGTGCCTGTGGCTAAGATTGGCTAACTGTGGCTAAAGTGTGGCTACTGTGGCTAACTGTCTTCGCCACAGGTAGCTGTTAAATCTGTGGCTAGTCAAATCCTTATGTGGCTAAGAAAGTTTTAAGCCCCTTAGCCACAATGGCTAACAGATTTCATGAGCCAGTGCCAACCCTGAACGTATACCTCAATAAGAAGAAATACACGGAGGAGAAGAAAGAATAAAGGTTTTTTGGTATATTTGTTAAGATGGCAGAACATTCTTATGCTCGTCAAGAAGAGAAAACAACTTTAATCGTCATAGAAAAGAAAACATGATGAAACTTAGCTTCATATTCGTGTGCGCAGTGTTTTCCCCCATTCCACCTTAAATGGTGCTGCAGGACATTGTAGCACATCGGAGCTGAACACTACTGCAGCATTTAAGGTGGAACGGGAGATTCGTAGCTGCACGCTAGTTCGCGAGCTTAGCTAATATGAGCTCGTTGTGTGAACTCCTATCGGCTGAAGTGCCTTCTTCAGAGCAGGGCAAGCTTACCTTGACTGGAGAAAAATGTGTATCCTGCCTGTATTATCCGTCTACAGTGAAGCAGTTGGATGTGTTTACTTTGTTACTTTGTACAGAAAACAGCTAACGTTTACAATAGATAGATAGATAGATATACTTTATTAATCCCTTGCGGGAAATTCAGGAATAGCACTACTGAAGTGCAGAAAATATGTTTTGTCTGCATTGTATCTATGATAATTTTACATATTACATTTCCTAAATTTCTAATTAAAATTAATCTTACCACTTGACATATCACTAGCTCTAAAGCTGCTATTAGACATCGCGTTCGGGAGTATCAAAGATATATAACATCTTACGGCCACCGTAGAGACGACTCCATGTTTGGAAGGGAGGGGCTGTGGAAAGAGTCTTCAGTTGGTTGCAATATGGAAACTAAACCACTAGATGTCGCTAGAAACTACATACTGTGCCTTTAATGACGTAGTTTATGGTCCTGATCTGCTGAAATGTTTCCTTCACAGATGAGGGAAATGTTCAGCTCACCTCTGTAGCTCGGCGTTGGGCTGGATGACTTTTCCAATCTTGGCCATTTTCTCCATAGCTTCCTAAAAACAACAAACAACAAACACACGTTTAACCTTCACATACATGCTGGTCACTACAGTGCACAGTCCCCTCAATTACACCTGGATTAGGTTGTACTGGGTGCAGTCGTGGTTGCACTGGGTAAAGTTTGTGTTGTGCCGGGTGGAGTCTGGTTTTGCTGGGTGGAGTTTGCGTTGTACTGGGTGGATATTTAGTTATACTGGTGGAGTTTTTAATAACTCGTGCATTTAAAGGTTAGTATGTTGATTGAGGTCTACAGCAGGATGAAGATGAAGGTTCCTGTTCTGCTGGTGATCTGAAGAGCAGCTCAGGACTGTGAGTCAGTGAGAGTTTCTGAAGTGGGTTAAAGTCAGACCTGAACTGCTGAAGTCTCTAAAAAAAATAACCTCAACCTCAAAAGTGTGGCCACTTTGAAAAAACCTCAGCCACTGTGTAATGTTGAAGTGTAGAGTCAGTGTTGCTTCTCACGCTCATCTGTGCAGCTTTTAATCCTGATCATGTCATCTACATCATACCAGCCTGTAGTCAATCAGACTTCATTTAATTCACACAGACTTTATAATGTGTAAGGCAGCTATTACATACATATAGTGTATACAGAGATAAACACACATATTATTCACTGAAAGAGCTCTAAAGGTGTTACAAACACTAGACTTTTGCCATGAGATCAGTGATGTTTCTCCACTTTTTTATTTAAGTGCCTCAACCCAACTGAAGAAGACACTTAAAGCACAAAACACAGGCTGCAGTACAAGTGTACCTGTATAGAGCTGTAGTCACTGGAAGCACAGGCACCCAGCACCGCAGCACCAACCAACACTGCCTCTTTCTCTGCAGGTAACACCACCGGCAACCCTGAGAGAGAGAAAGAGAGAGACACAGAGAGAGACAGACAGAGGGGAGAATGATGAGAGGAAACAAATAAAGGACAGAGGTAATGAAGAGGAGGGTGAGAAAGTGAAAATGGTGTGTTAGTGCGTCACTGATGTATATTGTTCTGAAACGCTGCTGTAGTTCAAATGTGTGCACTTTAATTCCAGTGTTGTTGCACTATATCTTCGATCTTACCTGTGACATTAGCGTGCATCTGCACAAACAGCAGGTTTTTACTGAGCCCCCCACACAGAAACAGGGTGCTGATGTCATGTCCTGCCTCCCTCATCGCATCCAGAATGTGTCGAGTACCGAGCTAAGACAACCAAACAGACAAACATTAATAGACACAGATGATCGTGTGTCGACAGGCAGAACAGATCTATTTAAGGAGCTGAAAATATAATATCCTCTAGTCTGATGGCAGGTTGGTGGGACTCACAGCGATGGCTTGTACTGTTGCCAGATAAAGAAGAGCCAAATCATCCAGCGTTTGAGACAAAGACAGTCCCACTACCTGCAGGGTGAACAAAAGAATGAGCTTCTGCAGCCAAGAGGCTAATCCACCAATCAGAGTCATGCACTCTTCAGGCCCACATCATCACACTTAGCCCAAATTATGTTGAGCAGTTAAAGGAGCAGTCAGTCATTTTTATATTGTAGCAAACATTTTTATTTTTCTCTGTAAAAAACAGCTCAAAGTGCTTTGTAGTCTCACTTTATGCTTCACAGAGCAGGGCTTCCACATGGGGGCAGCCATGTTTAAAATAGGCTCAGGTCAGAATCTCCAGGCCACTAGCTGTCAGTACAATTTCATAACAATCAATGAACAAAATCACGGATTCCTCCTTTAAATAAACTTTTAACATAGATTAGATTAAACTCAACTTTTTGTCAGTGTGATTTGCACACAACATAATTTGACCTCCACATTTTATCCCAACCCATCAGAGACAAATATAAAAAATAAAATACTTGTTGACTTATGAAAAAAGGACGTATTTCTCAGTCATGTCTTCATCTGCCTGTAGAGTGGTGAAACTGACACTTGGGAGAGCTCCAACTCTGTTTACTGGCCTTGTGAACACAAGTTGATTGTTTAAAAAATCAGCTGATGGAGATTATCTAAAAACGACAATAATCAACACGATTAATCAACCAACTAATTATTTGGTCCATCAATTTTGATTTCAACATGCCTGCTGTGCAGCCTTCCAACACTAGAAGGCTCATCTCTTCCAATTCACAAAGTGCCCATCACCATCACATTTTAGCTAATAATTCATTTTCATACAAATAATTAGCATATAAAATAAATACCATATAAATAAATAATCATATATTGTTGATCATGCAATAATCATGACAGCTCTAGTCATCTACTGTTATTACCTGCAGCTGTGACTCTTATTTACACTCATTGTCCAGTGTTTGGCCAGGTTCACCAGGTTGAAACTCCCCACATTGGTGTACATTGTTGAGGCCTATTACTCACTCTACACTATTGTTTTTTTTCTGTTTATCCTCAAAGTTCGCTGCATTTCTACATTTAAGCCCATGTTGGTGGCTTATGTCACGTATTTCTATGACTTTGCTCCAATCCAGTCCAACCCTCTCTCCCATCCAGCTGGACTGCAGTGCCAGAGCAGTTTAAGCAATCACACCAATAATCCCACCATATCATTTAATCCACTGTCACACTCACCATGCCCTTTAATGTCTGGTCTGCTAGAGGAGAACGATTACCATGAAAATCTGGCCACACGTGGAGGCCAGCGGTCAGCTGGTCCAGGTGCATCTGGTCCTTGCCCATTGCCTCCAGGTAGTGATTTAAGAAATTGTAGACATGCTCCCCACTGATAAATACAATACAATATAATAACAACAACAACAACAACAATATATATAAATATATATATATAAATATATATATATAAATATAAATATATAAATATAAATATATAAATATAAATATATAAATATATATATATAAATATATAAATATATAAATATAAATATATAAATATAAATATATATATATATACACATACACACACACATGCATACTTATTATAATACCTCTCTCTCTCTCTCTCTCTCACACATACATATATACACACATATATATATACACACACATACATACACACATATCTATCTATCTATCTATCTATTATATTTAGTTGACATCTGAAGAGCTGTGTATGGATTACAGAGGTAGCGATGTGTTATTGGGACAACCCTGACACCGAGTGGACCCGTTTTTTTTTTTTTTTTTTAAACAACTTTCTAATGCAGTAAGATTTCGGTCGCTGGTTCAAGTCTATGAACAACAGGGGACAGCCGAGTAAGACACCTCACCCCTAACTGTTCCCCCGATGCCTTGGAAAGTGTGCTCACTGCCCAATAGTGTGTGTATTCACTGTACAGATGGGATAAAGGTGGCGGTCAAATCACTTCTTTTTGCAGTACATACAGTTCTGAATGATGAAATGAAGGAAGGCGAGAAATGGAAAGAGTGGGCTGGACGTTCCCACATCAGAAGTTCATGACCACTCAGGTTTGTTTTGACCTCGTCTTTACAGATGTTTCTTCATTCAGTCACGAAGTCATAAAAAATAAATAAACAAACAAACCTTTTCTCTGCCTTTTCTTTTAATTGAGGGAAAGCAGCATGTCCCTTCACCACATGGTCAATCTGGGAGGAATAAATGCATAAACAAAACATAGTTATGTCATATCACAGTTTATTTGAGCTTTATACCATAGCTGGGAGTCATTGTTCTTAATGACTTTCCTGAATAAAGAAAAAAAATCATTATTCATATTTTAAATAAAATAAAGCACATTATTAAAATGATTTAATTAAGATATTAATTAAGATTTACATTTTAAACACAGTACATTGTCTCACAAATGGGGACAATACACTTCACTGAAAAAGATTTCTGAATATTAATATAATAAAAAAGATCACGGAGCATTTCACCAAAACATCTAACTGGACACTGAAAATATATACATCTCATTTCCCTGCAGTAATCACAGAAGAATGTTATTTTGGAAAGTTCTCCACCAGCAGATGTTTAGGAGCGCTGCTTCCTTTATGAGCTGATGTCTTTCTTTGCTGAATTGATATTTCACTTGCAGTTTGAGTAAATTACTATTCATACACTATCAACATTAAAACAAAAAAGACTTGAAATATCACTTCATGTGTAATGAGTATAAAATATAAGACTGTTTACCTTTTGAATTACATTAATGGATTTAGTGAAAGGGGGATGCTTCAGTGTTAATATATAATGCTATAACAGAACATCACATAATAAAGTGTAGAAATATGTGAACTCAGAATGAATTAGACTGACCAGTCCTCCAGTAGCGCTCTGTCCACCTTCATTGAGCCAAAGACCTGGAACCATAGCAGACAGATAAGGACCCCAAACACCTGGAACAAACAGGGGCTTCTGACTCACCTACACACACACACACACACACACACACACACGAGTAATGAGTAGTTGTACAATTTGTTATTTCACAACATTAATTATCAACCAACATTTGGACTAAACATTATTCAGCAACACTGTAGATTTATATGTATATGCAAAATTTCACAGCACTGCCACACAGGTCAGGCATCTCCTCCTCACATTCAGAACTTCATAACCTCCTTCTTCTCTAAGCTCCACCCAAAAGGGAGGAGTCATGTGAACTCTCTTCTTTCTACTTCTAACTATTCTGAGCTGCTAATGAAAAATTCTGCTTCATATAAACCTGGTGTCTTATCTTCGGTTACAATAAGTGTTGATTTTACTGATGTTTGAGTCCCAAACAGAACTGAGCACTCAAGTTCTGTCCTGCTGAAGGCGCCCTTTAGTGGCACAAATCTGAACAGGCATCATGTCTCTTTAGTGCTGTGCAGCCTGAAATAAGTTATTTCTGAGTCTAAAAGCTCCTACATTTTAGTGTTCAGCAGTAAATTGTAAGTAAATATTATTTTACACAATAAAACAGATTTTTTAATCATCTGAAAGCTTCCATCAACATTTTGTATTTAAAATTTGGCTTGTTCATGAATTTAGTATTTACATATTAAATGATTAAGAATGTGTGTCTGAGCAGATCTAGTGTGATTTTTTTTGAGTAGCAACTTACTGTGGCGGCGCAGCAGAGCACAGTATGGTACAGTGTGGCGTGAGGTCAAGCACATTTACTGATCAGTGTTGATTAACATGCTAAATTATTATTAAGCACATGGTTCCCACTCACCGCCATATCTAATTATTCAACATAAAAGAACATTTTTACAGTATTTATACAAATTCATATTTTCAATCATTAATTATTTACTATATAAAAATATGCCACATTTTTAACTACTATATTCAATCTACGACCACATATGCATCACCATACATCAATATGCACCATCTTTAACTAGTCATACTGTACATCCCTACACACAATGTTATACAATCCTTTCCTAGTTACATGTGCCTATGCACCATTACATACACTCTGTAACCAGTTATACATATCTATATACAACTAAATTCAATCCTTAAGCAGTCATACATCCCTAAATACCATTAGATACAATACATACACACTTTTACATACAATTATTAGCCAGTTACACATCACTGTTCACCATTATATTCAATCTCTGGCCAGAGAACTATTTAGTCAGACAGCTGTTTGTTGTGAAAGTCACACAGGTATGATTCAAGCACTTTTAAGGATTTCCAGCACCCGTATGTGTCACATACACGTGTAGTTTGGAAGGTCTTAATACACAGTAATCTATAGACGAATAGACAGAAACATCAGTAGGCTGCCATATTTATTTTCACTTCAGGCTATGCAATAAGGTGTTGATATAGGTCTGGGTCAAATATCAAAACAAGTTGGAACAAATACAGTGGAACTTTGACTTACGAGTGACCCAACTTTTCAGAGATACGAGCAGTCGCACTCTTTGGACAATTTTATTGAAACGCCCTGCAATTGAAAGCAAGGAAAGTGTGGTGACAAAGTCACTGAAGTAGGTCATCTAATATTTAATGTAAATATACTTAATAGAACAGTTTCTCTCTTTACATTCTCTTTTATTATATATTATTATTTTTATTTATAAAGTAAGTTTTTTCTTATTTGAAAACACGATTTTGTGGGGCTGGAATGGATTAATAGCATTTTAATTGGGAAATTTAATTTGACATGGGAGCACATTGAGCTTCGAGCTCCATCACAGAACGAATTGAACCTGTAAGTTAAGGTTTCACTGTATGTACTTCAGATAAGGAGGAACATTGGGTTTGAGCTAGCACGTTAGGACGGGTGTTCTAGCTTTATTTTACAGAAGTTGGCAGACTTGCGGTATTAAAATGGATGTAACTCACAGTTCAAATACCTGCACATTTACCTCTGAAACGGTGTTTAGCACCATCCTCCCTTGTAAAACAGTATGTAGAGGGACAGAGGAGTGAAAAACTGTACTTTGGTACTTTGTTCCACGGCAGTATTGCCAGATCTCGAGATAGAAACAAGCAACCAATTCTATGAAAACTAGCTCAAAATAAGCCCAACTGGCAACCCATCACATTCTGTAAAACCTATAAACAGTATAAAGGTAAACATTTATTATGACATTATACATAAATAAAACCAAATTATGCTAAACACTTAAAATAAATTCTTTGAATAACAAATTATTTAATAAATTATTTGAAAAACTTAAAATCTTTTCAGCTCTGATCAAAAGAAAAGTGCATTTTGCAGCTCACATCTGAGGTCGGAGCCATTCTTTCAATGCTCTCTTTTTCCAACTCGTTATTATATTTTTTCCCATATTTTCCACTTACTCTAGCTCATTCTTATGCAGCGCCTGGCTGCCTGCTGTGTGTTTGGGTGTGCGACTGGTCAACTTGGGCTTATGAAGAGTTTCTAATTAAAAAAAAAAAATTGAGCCAACTTACTATATCTTGTTCAGTTATGGTATCTTTCCCATTGAGTTTTACGCACTAAGAGTTTAAAATTTAAAAAAGTTTAGCTAACTTCTATTTCTTGTTCAGTTACTGCAGCTTTCACATTTTCAAATATTCTTCTAACTTGTCTTGATATAGTACGTTGGCTCAACTTTTTTAAAATTAGAAACTCTTTGTATGTAAAACTTAAAATTTGAAGTTTATATACCTATGGAAAAAAAGTTATCTGAACAAAAAAATAATGAGTTGGTGAATTTCTTTAAAACTTAAAAGTTTGAGTTGGGATCAAAACTCGAAAAATTGAGTGTAATAAGTTGACTTGAAATTTTGAGGTTTCTCAATTTTTTTTTTTTTTTTTTTTTTTTTACAGTGTAGTGATTTCTTGTCAGTGAAGGATTACGAATATGTGTTTGATCAGCAGATCTAGTGTCTACTGTCTGAATATGAGACATCCTGGATATTCATATTATTGAACATTATTCTCAGTGCAGATTTCACAGCTGTCATACAATCATCTGTCACTCTGTTCATCATTACAATGTCCTGAAAATAATCTAAAAGTGTCACCCCCAGTGGCCCACAGTGGTACTGCCAGAAGGCCAGTGGCCAAAAGTTTATTTTAAATGAAACATATTTTAGACATTAATGTGTCAGTTCTTTACAAAAATAAAACATTATATTGAGTTTGAGCTCAATGACGGTCTGGTATACTACAGTCACCAAGATCACAGACTTCTATTCTTGTGGATCATTTAGTGGTAGTTTGGGTGAGCAGTGAAAAGCCTGGGACCTCCTGATCCAGACTATTTGCATTATGTTAGAATCACTGTAAACTTTTATATTAGAGACGTTTGAACAGTACTGTACCTTACAGAAGCTTCACTTTAAAAACATAATGCAGATGAATTAATAAAAAAACACTCACAGCCATGTGACAGGAGGACGTCCCACAGATTAGAGCCATACGAGATGTGATTGGTTGGTTTTCACAAGGTAGGTGGTGCCCACTCACATCTGCTCCAATAACACCTACACAGGACATGGTAACACATTCAAAGATGACAGTATATCAGAAAGTCGAGATTCTGTACAAAATGTAAATAAAAACAGACTTCAATAATATTTAAACATTATATTTAACTGAAAAGACAACATTTGTAAATGTTATTGTTACTGTCCATTTTTAATTTGATTCCAGCAACATTTTTCAGGAGTGATGTTTACTACTGCGTTGCTTCACCATGTGCTAAATATTTACAGTAGGTGACCAGACTGGACTGCAGACTCAGATTCTTTGACTATAGAGCTGTGCTGTTATAATATGTGCAGAATCTGCTTTGATAATCTCCTGCTGATATACGTGAGACCTTCCCTGACAAAGACGTCTCTGGATGGCAGCATGTGCTGCTCCAAAACCTGTTAGTATGGCTTAGCATTAATGGAGCCTGCACAGATGTTCAGGTTAATATGCCATGTGCACTAATGACCATCACAGATGTTAATATTTGACCTGTGTGCTGATAATAAGCTGGATAGTCCGTCTCCTTTATAGCCTGAAGTGGTCACTTGGTGGCTAATCTGTCCACAGCTCGGCTGAAAGTACAGCTGCCGTCTGACAGGTGACTCACCCAGTCCTCCAGCATGAGCATCAATAAGAGACGCCCCCACAGCTGTTCCTGGATTCAGACCCAGATCTGCAGCTGCCGCTCGAGTCAGGCCTTCTCCAACAGGGCTGCCTGGACCACACGTCTGCTCGCCTGAACAAAGTAATACAGAGTCAATCAAACTATTACTCTTGATGATTGTGGGCTTTCATGTAAATGACCAATGTTCTGATTGGCTGCCGTATGCTGGGCTTTATTTAAAAAAAGGCAAAGCTGAAATATGGCCTGGACAATATGGGGATGCAGCTGGATATCAGTTACTGTCTATAGCAGGGCAGTTAAACTGTCTGTGTCCGTGAGGATAACTGAGGACTTTAATGTCTTACTGCAGTGGCAGGCGACTGATAGAGACGGCTGGGCGGGTGCCTGTAGGGCTTAAAATAGCTTTAACTGATGTTAAATAGTAGCACCGCGCACTCCCGTTTGACCATTACACATTAATTCATTTCTGCTGAGTCATGTGATCCTCTACAGGTTTATAAATGTGGATACTTTCTGACCACGTCTCTCATATCTGTCCATCTTTATACAGTGTAGACACACCGTCACCACTCCAGAACATAGAGTTTCTGTCCAATCAGAGTACCACAATGTCTGCATCCTTTTTTATGCGCACAAAAAGGTCTGAGACACCCAAGCGCACACTGTGGCATTATTAAGACCCATTTAGGATACAATATTCATCATTTAGCAACAAATTCATTTAGCAATGAAAGCCTGTTGATGTGGTTTTGGACACAGTAAGTCACACTGTCCTGTAAATAAAGGTTAAGTGGCTTTAAACTCACCAATTCTGGAGTGACTGTTCTCCAGCAGGTCCTCAAGTCCAACAGCGGTCCAGAAACTGTCATCCCAGCCATCAGGGGGAGAGTAGGTCCACTTGCACACCAAAGTGCACAAAGACCTACAATACAGTAGATTCAACGGATTGAGTCCAGCTCAAAGACTCAATCAGAGGAATAAACCAGTCACCCTGTTAACACTCATCTTAAACCCCAACATACAGATTACAATTATTGTGTTCAGAATTTCATTCAAAAAGATAAACCGTCACAGTTTATATTCATCACACAAAATGACACATTTCAAGTCTTTTAATGTTGATTCTGTTTGAATAGTAATTTACTCAAATGTTCTAATAATCTGAGATTTTGACCTTTAAGAGATCAACATTAAAAAAATACAAATATGTCACTTTCCATGGAATCAGTGTGTGTGTGCGCGCGCGCGCATACTTTAAATTCTGAAACATTTCACCATATTCTAATTTTTGGAGATGCTCTAAAATGTATTACTAATGTATGTACTAATAATGATTATTACAGACTAAAGAGATGTTAAAATAATAAGATTATATTAATTTCTACATTACTATTCAAACAGTGTCAACATTAAAACAATAAAACACTTGAAATGTCACTTTGTGTAATGAATATAATATTTTTTCTCCATATTCTCATTTTTTCCACTGTGTGCTATTCTTTCATTTAAATTTGACGTCGATTTACTTCAGCACTTTAATTCTGTTTTTTATTTTCTTCTTATTTGTCTGTTATTTCTTAGCCTGTAAAGCTCTCTCAATGACTGATATTGTCAGCATCGTCAGAGCCTCCATCCCTCTCCCCGTGGGTTTGTGCCCGATTTTGTCTCTCTCAACCCCCCCCGGTGATGTCATCTTATTGTCCACATCTGGCTCCTCGTGCGTTTTCTGATTAATGCCTGTATATACTCTCCTCTTGTGGTCATTGTCCTTGTGAGGCTGTTAGATGTAGATCCAACATCTAGCCGTTAGATGTTCCTCACATGAAGTTGTCTCTGTATCTGGTTACGTTGTGTTTTTGAGCCAACGTCCAGTCTACCTGTGTTTGTAATAAACCTGTCTACGTGTTAACTACTCCTGCCTCCCGTATCCACTACCCCACCTCAGCACAGCAATACAGATGTCCATTTGTCTTGTATTCATATGATTCTTGGACTAATAATAAATTTTTTATCATCATATTTGGAGATTAATACCCAGCTAACACCTTTTCTTTGTAAAAAGTTTTGGTTGAGTGAACTTGAACGTTCCCTGAACGTTTGAATGTTTTGCAAAGATTAAAATGTCTAGTTTTCTTAACGTGAAACATTTTTCTCATGTTAGCAGAACATCCAACACTCAAATCAATCAAATATATAACATTTATATGACATTCAACATAAACATTGAGAGAATGCTAATTAGGGTCATGTATCATTATTTAAACGTTTCCGTGATGTTACTTTGATAATGTTTGGTCCTAACCTAACAGAACCTTTACATAACAGTAGTCAAAGCTCTCAGTGAGATGGATAATCAGTCAGGGATTAAGCTTGGTTCTGACCTTCTGTAGAAAATATCAATTCAAAATGCTGTGTAGACCAGAACCTAGGCTGAATCCCTGCCTTGGAATCTGTCCCAAAGGATTCAAAGACTTAAATCAGCTTATTATGGGTCACAACCTTAGATCAGCGCTGCCCCTTTGTGGAGAAAACGGAGAAGTGCATCCAGATGTGAGAACCACTTCATCTGCATGAAAACTCAACAACGTTATCCTGCTTTTCAATGACCAGGACCTCCAGAGAGCAGGAGCGTCATGCTCAGTGACTCTGATGTGGTGGTGGTGGATTATTTTGTTTTTAAACACCTCTGTATCACTGCTGGAGGGAAAATAGTGACCAACCAGTCAACAGTGTCACCAGTGAAGGACTAGAGGACCAACACAAACTGTGCTGAGCTGCTGTCTCTGACTTTACATCTACAAGACCTACAAGGTAGGTGTGTCTAATAGAGTGAACAGTGACAGTGTTTAACATCTCCAGCAGCTCTAACACACCACCACCACATCAGTGTCACTGAGAATGATCCTCCTGTTCTGTGAGAGTTCTGACCATTACAGAACAGGGTAATAAAAGTACAAAGAGAAACAGATGGACTGTAGTCTGTACAGTCAATGTTTTCGGAGCATATGCCATTATAAAGGACTCCTGGTTAAGCAGAAAGCTCACCTCGTTAGAGAGCCTGTAGCTTTCCAAGAGAGGAAGTCTGGAAGGTCAAAGAAGTGTGCAGCTTCTTTCCAGCAGCTTTCCCTCAGATTCTGAATACATAAGAAATAAAGAAAAGCTGTCAAACACAGTCATGTTAAGGCCAGTTTATAGTGCTCACAAACACAGTGGACGGTGCTCTGCAGGGGGCTTCATTTAGGGTATGGCCGCTAGCCCCATTGTTTTTTGAAAGTGAATGTAAAGCTTGGATACTCATTAACCACAATCCCTTGACTCACACAGACTTATATTTGTCACCAGGGCCCTCCCTGTGTCTTACAATATCCTTCAGTGTCTTTACATCACAGTGACAGCCCTGATCCGGTGCCAGGCCCAAAACGTGGCTGTCTACAATCATAACTGAGTAGTGTTGAGGTTCAATAGCTATCTCACTGCAAGCACAGCTTTAGCTGACTTTACATAAAGCACTGCTCACTTCTGTCTGAGTCACACACTGTATGTGGAGATGGAGAGTTTCAGCCCTTTTGCTTCTGTTCTATAAACATTCTGCCATAACTTTGACTCTGGTCTCTACTGCGCAGACTCTTGGCTCCAAATTTGACAAAGTCAGTCGCCTCCTCATGTGACAGAGACACGTCAGAGTACAAACATTACAGAGCCAGAACTCTGTAATGATAACAGCTAGAAAGAGCTGCTGCAGACAGGGTTGCCAGATCCAGCAAAAAAAAAAATGCTTCCCAGAGTCTGTTTAAAACCTGCTGAAACTCATCTACAATCTAAGGTGTCGTAGTTGAGGAAAACAGACTATAG
>BRDA01009320.1:8889-20663 GCA_036984385.1 Crenuchus spilurus | reverse complement strand
CCAGCAAAAAAAAAAATGCTTCCCAGAGTCTGTTTAAAACCTGCTGAAACTCATCTACAATCTAAGGTGTCGTAGTTGAGGAAAACAGACTATAGATGGCATTCAAGCTTTGGCAGGTCCTCCTGCCAGCTGTGGTTAGACGTTACAACCAACACTGCTCCCACTAGATATCTCACATATGACCTCACTGATGTAAATATCTGTCAGAATTATATATATATATATATATATATATATATATATATATATATATATATATATATATTAGGGCCGGGACTTTAACGCGTTAATTTCGATTAATTAAGGTTTTTTAACGTTTAACGTTAATAATTTTATCGCAATTAATCACTTTTTTTTTTTTTATTTGGAGCCGGAACCTTTGTATTTGCGTGTTCTAGCACGCCTGTAAATCTCATGCACAAGTGACATCCGCAAACAACAACAATGGACAACGAAGCCGCTTCTCTTGGTCCACTGAGGGACAACTTTAGCTTTAAAAAACATTCTGATGGGACTTTCGAAAAGACTACTGTTGTATGCAAGTTTTTTAAAAAGGAGTTTGATTATCACCGAAGCTGCTCAAGCCTAAAATACCATCTCGTTGCCAAACATGTTGTGGCAAGCACAGCCGTTCCCACAGCTAATGCCAGCATCCCCAAGAGCGGTAAAAAATAAACGCTCCAGCCAGCCCACATTGGACCAGATGACAAGATGTTAAACTATCACAAGAGTCGCAGTATTGTATAGTTATTTTATTTATTTTTAATTTTTACAGTTCTGTACAAGAAATGGTGCTATCATGATTGTCTAGTGTGCTGCTTACATTTATTTATTTTTCAAATAAGTTAAAAACTCTGGGGTTCCTGAAATACTTGAAATCTGAATAAATATTATAGCATTTAGCCAAATCTGTTGGTTTAATAACAATTAAAAAAAAAATCAAAAAGCAATAAAGATGTTTGTTGTTAAGCATATACTGTATGTCCATTCAAAATTTTTGTAGCAAAAGCATTTTTTAAATTGAAAATTTAAATTTAATTTGTTGATATAAGGTTTGCGATTAACTGCGATTAATTAATTACAGACCCTGAAATTAACTCGATTAAAATTTTTTAAATCGAGTCCCATCACTAATTTAATTTATATATATATATATATATATATATATATATATATATTTTTTATTACACACACACACACACACATATATACATACAGTCATGGCCGAAAGTGTTGGCACCCCTGAATTCTTTTCGAGAAAATGAAGTATTTCTCACAGAAAATTATTGCAATTACACGTTTTGTTATACACATGTTTATTTCCTTTGTGTGTATTGGAACAACACAAAAAACTGGGAAAAAAAAGGGAAATTTGACAATTTCACACAAAACTCCAAAAATGGGCCGGACAAAATTATTAGCACCCTCAACTTAATATTTGGTTGCACACCCTTTGGAAAAAATAAATCAATCGCTTCCTATAACCATCAACAAGCTTCTTACACCTCTCAACTGGAATTTTGGACCACTCTTCTTTTGCAAACTGCTCCAAGTCTCTCATATTTGAAGGGTGCCTTCTCCCAACAGCAATTTTAAGATCTCTCCACAGGTGTTCAATGAGATTTAGATCCGGACTCATTGCTGGCTACTTTAGAACTCTCCAGCGCTTTGTTTCCATCCATTTCTGGGTGCTTTTTGAAGTATGTTTGGGGTCATTGTCCTGCTGGAATACCCATGACCTCGGACACAAACCCAGCTTTCTGACACTGGGCCCTACATTGCGACCCAAAATCCTTTGGTAATCTTCAGATTTCATGATGCCTTGTACACAGGCAAGGCACCCAGTTCCAGAGGCAGCAAAACAACCTCAAAACATCTTTGAACCTCCACCATATTTGACTGTAGGTACCGTATTCTTTTCTTTGTAGGCCTCATTCCGTTTTCGGTAAACAGTAGAATGATGTGCTTTACCAAAAAGCTCTATCTTGGTCTCATCTGTCCACAAGATGTTTTCCCAGAAGGATTTTGGCTTACTTACATACATTATGGCAAACTGCAGTCTAGCTTTTTTATGTCTCTGTGTCAGCAGTGGGGTTCTCCTGGGTCTCCTGCCATGGCATTTCATTTCATCCAAATGTTGATGGATAGTTCGAGCTGACACTAATGCACCCTGCGCCTGCAGGACAGCTCGAATTTCTTTGGAACTTGATTGGGGCTGCTTATCCACCATCCGGACTATCCTGCGTTGCAACCTTTTATAAATTTTTCTCCTCCGTCCACGTCCAGGGCGATTAGCCACAGTGCCATGGGTTGTAAACTTATGTTGCGCACCGTTGACAAAGGAACATCAAGATCTCTGGAAATGGACTTGTAACCTTGAGATTGTTAATATTTTTCCACAATTTTGGTTCTCAAGTCCTCAGACAGTTCTCTTCTTCTCTTTCTGTTCTCCATGCTTAGTGTGGCACACACAGACACAATGCAAAGATTGAGTCAACTTCTCTCCTTTTTTATCTGTTTTCAGGTGTGATTTTTAAATTGCCCACACCTGTTACTTATCACAGGTGAGTTTGAATGAGCATCACATGCTTGAAACAAAGTTATTTATCCTCAATTTTGAAAAGGTGCCAATAATTTGGTCCAGTCCATTTTTGGAGTTTTGTGTGAAATTATGTCCAATTTGCCTTTTTTATTCCTGTTTTTTGTGTTGTTCCAATACACACAAAGGAAATAAACTTGTGTATAACAAAACGTGTGAAATGACAATTTTCTGGGAGAAAACTCCATTTCCTGGAAAAAATTCAGGGGTGCTGTATAATTATGAATATACAGTCATGGCCAAAAGTGTTGGCACCCCTGAATTTTTTTCCTACTACCTTTGAATCGTCAACCACAACTCTGTTGTCAAACCAGCCCAATATGGTGGGAAACCGCAAACCTGGCAACCCTGGCTGAAGCAGAATCTTCCAAAAAATCCAGTTTAGAGGAGAATTTAAAAAAAGACTGTGCTGTCACAGAAACAGGTGGGAATGGGCAGAGCTACACATCATACTGCAGGCAGCCAGCAGGGGTGCTAGAGTTCTGGTTGGAGATGATCCTCTGTCCAGACTTTACTGTGACTGTTAATAGATCTGAAATGAACACTACTGACCTCCATGATCGCCCACAATAATATAAACGTGTGCTATAAACTGCTTGTAATGCTTAGGTGCACTAACTGACCTCTTTCAGCCACAGTAATTTGGGCGGCTGCATTTCAGGAGACATCACCCCTCCGACGCTGCACAGGACTCTGTGTTTGGTGGCGGTGATACGAGAGGCCTGTTCCAGAGCTCTGTGATCCATCCACATCACTACGTTCCTCTCTGCAACACCTGCCACACCGAAACACAGACACATAATTAGTGTTTTATTATAAACACTATTATAATGCAGTTTGATGTAGGATTTCAAAACTTTTCCAAATGTACCACTCACTTCCCAGTCCATACACATTAACTGAGCTGTGAAAGTGGTTTTTGTGATGTCACAATCCATCCTTTTCAGCCTGCAGCTAAATGAGTGTTTGTGTGCTAACTAAGCCAATCAGAAGACAAATAAGTTACAGATTTTAGCCTTAAAGGAATATTTAAAGCTGACAGTTAGAAAATGGTCATGTGACTGATTCTGGTGCATAAAATCACACAAAGTTGACCTCAGAGGGGAAATGACTCTCTAATAATAGTTTATATTAGGAACAGACTTGATGATGTGCTGTTCAGATCTGAAATGATGTTTGGCAGCTGAAAACACAGTCTGATGTAAATTCAGAGGAGTCAGTTTGGTGAGGTTTTTCCCTGTACATAAATGTCAAAACAAATATTGACATCACTCTTGTAGAGGTTTACATAAAAGTGCGCAATTTTCACAGTATTTTAATGTATGTATGTACCAATGCTGATACATTAACATTTCTCAAATTTGGAAATTGGGACTCAATCTTTAAATTATAACTTATTTTAAAAAGTTGGAATTATCAGTCAACTTTAATATGGGGTTGATAAGAATAATGCAGTTTTTACTTTTATATCAATCAGTCGCTGATATATTGTGCATTCTTAGTGTTAATATACACAAAATGATCACACACACAAGATTAATGTGCACATGTGTGTAAAATTATTATATGATCCATCATTTTCTGCTTATCCGTGTCCGGGTCATGGGGGTAACAACCGAAGTAAAGTAGACCAGGCATCCCTCTACCCAGCCACCTCTTCTAGCTCATATGGGAGGATTCCAAGGTGCTCCAAAGCCAGCTGAGAGATATAATCTCTGCAGTGTGTCCAGGGTCTGCTCTGGGGTGTCCTCCCAACTGGACATGCCCGGAAAACATCACCCAAGGAGCGTCCAGAAGGCATCCTAAACAGGTGCCCGAACCTCCTCTCCATATGGAGGAGCAGCGGTTCTACGCCAAGTCGTTCCCAAATGCATAATATTGTAGCGTCCGGCTGGACGCGTTGAAAGGATGGACGAGAAAGACATTTACAGTCGTCGCTTTATTGTTGAAACTTACAATGATTCCCGTCAGCTGCAGCCACTCCAAAATAACAGGCTAGAGAGCCATGCTAACAAGCTAATGCTAGCACTCGAGCTGACACACACACACACAGCGAGCCCCTTCTTCCCCCCCACTTCTCCTTCTCATACAAACAGACCTCTCACTCTCTCGCCCGGCCAATCACACACTTGTCTAAACACAACACTGCATTTTGGCGGCGCTGGTGAGGAGGAGCTAACAAGCAGCAGTATTAGACTTCTGAACTCACCGTCAAGCTGCTTAGACATGAAATGGAAATAAACATTAATGCTCATCAAATTCTATTGTCTCGGCTTACCATAGTCATCGAGGGACAAATTTTCGTGAAAAAAATCAATATTGTTTAATCGCTCAGCACTAGTGGCGGCCTACAGTGAAAGCCTTGAGGTTCTGGTACTAGTTTTTGGGACATTATTATATGATAATTCTATTAACATATTCTATTAACAATTAACAGTAAAAAATAATTTTGATATGTCAGGAATGACTAATGACATTTCTAATACAAACATCAGCCCTGAACTGCTCACCATCTTTATTGACGGACACAGGCTGGAAGTTCTGGTCTAAAATCACCAACGAACATGTTGCATCAAAACCGATACCCCTCACACAGTCCTTCCGAACACCTTCAGTCACTTTCTGAAACAATCAGAGAGTTCATGTCAATACCAGGAAGCTTACAAACAGAACAGGAATTAATTAATTAATTAATACATAAATAATATAGAACTCACAAAGAGTGAGGGATATTTGGCTTAGGGGTGAAATTTATAGAAAATGTAAAACGTTTACACTACAGTGATATTATATCATGAAAGTAGGACATTTAAGTAGAAGCAAGCAGTATTGATTTCCTCATCTCAAACTATTTCTTGAAAAGGTGTGGGAATACCCCAACAAAGAATGCCAATGTCTCAATAACATAACATGTCATATGCCCCTGAGCATCAATTACAGCTTGAAAACAATGTCTCATGCTGTTCAAATGTCCACTTACTGTCTGCTGAGACATGGCATCCCACTCTTCTTGAAGGGAGGCCCTGAGGTCATTGAGGTTCTGAGGTACAGAGTTACAAGCCTCTACACACCAACTCGGCTGATCTCACAGGTTTTCTATGGCATTCAGATCTGGAGAAAGTGCAGGTCACTCCATTTAAGGTACCTCAGTCTCCAGCAGCCAATCCCTAATGATGCGACATCGATGAGCTGGAGCACTGTCATCCATGAAGATGAAATTAGGCCTTTGTTGTTCATGCAGAGGCACAGTGACTGGATTAATGATTAGGAGGGTAGTTTGGGCTTGTCACTGTACTATTCACACAGTGTAGGCAGTTCTGTATTGACTAGACGCACTAACACCACCACCACCAAAGGCTCATCTGGTGACAACAGTGGCTGATGCATAGTGTCTCCTTCACAAATCCAGCATCATTGATGACCATTTCTGCTCAGCGTGCATCAACTTTCATCAGTGATCAGCACTGAGGCCCACTGGTCCCTCGCTCAGCGTAAATGCTCCATGACCCCTCCAAGACGATGCCGCCTGTGTCTGGTGGTTTGGTCAGGTACCCTTGCAGTCGTCTAGCACACAGACCACGGTGATGTAAATGATTTTGAATGGTCTGACGTGACACTTGGTGCCTCTCACCTCCCTTAAATATGACTGGAGTTGTGTGGCATCATCATCCGGTTCTGCAGGGCACTGTTCACAATGGAGCGGTCATCAGTGTGGAATGTGGCAAAAGGACGTCCACTTCTATGCCTTTCTGTGACTCTTCCAGTCTCTCTGTGTCTCTGTTACAACCTGCTGTGACACTCTGTGACACTCTAAGCTCAGTGCTCACTTCTGTCTGAGAACATCCTGTTGAAGCCTCACAGTGGTGAGGTACTGCTGATCAGGTGTTAGGTGTGGTATCAGTGTGATGTCAAAATGTGAACAGAGTGATGAGGAAAAGTTTAAATACCATTTCTAACTGAAGCAGGACATTTATTGGTGGATTCATGGATCAAACAGCTGCTGGGAACCAAGCTCCTTGTTAGAGAAGCAAGTTGTGTAAAAAGTACTGAAACACTGAACAGATGGACATGTGCAGTCAAAAGTTTAGAGAAGTTCACATTAAGTTCACCTATAAAGGTTAGAGTTCAAACAACCTCAAATAAGTCAAATAACTCTCACATTCTGCGAGTAGTGTGTATGTGAAATATATATAGTACTATTATTTGTGAATTTCCCACTGGGATTAATAAAGTGATCTATGTATCTATAATGAAGTAAACAGTGGATTTGTGAGTTATTTTACAATTGTACAATTCAGTTATGGTCTACTTTTTTTTAGTTAAATTTTTGTTATTGTTCATCTGCATGTTTTTTTTTGCTGTGCTCACATGATTTGCCACCAACTTTCGCTAAAAGAAAGCATCCACCCATGCATTTGTCACTCACCAACACATTCATTCTAGCTTTGTTTCTCATCAACAACGCTCAAAACAAATTAAAACATGTCACACTAAAGCAACGGCATGCAGCTCTACTGCCTGAAAACAGGTGTGAAAACAATTAGCAGCCAAGGACAGGTGTACAAAACAAAGGCTGCTGGCTGGACCACACCGACACACTCTAAAACGGAGCATAAACCTGTAAGAGTGATGTTAAATGGTAGGGGTGTGCATCTGTCCAATAAATGATGATCCGATATGCGGTACAATATGATTCAGAAGCGATATACATTTTAAATTGGACCGATTCGGTTCGATTCAGTAGGATTTTGATACAACTCAGTTCAGTATAATAGGGTAGGAAATAATACAAGTTACTTGTTTAAAATAGATAATTTTACATTGATTCAACATAAGTTAATACTAAAAATGTGTTTTTGCTTGCATTCAAATAGATTAATGAAATACTAGAGAACTAGTAAAGTTGCATTTGACATGTGAATTCATAATCAGTAAAATACTGTCATGTTGGGATGTGGTACTGGTGCTCCAATGTTTTAAACAAGTCCCCAAAGCCCTCATTCTCCACCACACAGTATGGTCTTAAGTCTTTGACAATGAACCGGGTTATTGAAGCCGTTCTTATTTTGGCTCTTGCCAAGTTGTGGTCGAGATTTCGCTGGAAGAAGTCCTGTTTTTCTGTGTCCTCAACGCCACTTTCACCATGTCATCTCACCAAATGAGTGGTGAGGTTTGTTGTAATACCGGTGCACTTGAATGCGACTTTGCATTCTTTGCAAACAGCAACGGTTTTGTCTAGTTTTCCATTCTTCGTGTACAAACCGAATTTTGTTAATATGTTGGAGTGTCTGGAACATTACATTATTTCTTATGAGACATATTACTAAACTTATTGTTCATTTCAGTTATCATAAGTCACTTCAGAACAGATTAATGACAAAAACTGAGGTTCTAATGTAATAAATATATAAAAAAATGTACAGACAGACAGACAGATATTATTTCCAAGATGGCAGTCATCCTTTCACAGTTTAGTATGTTTTTACCTTCACTGTGTTACAGCACTTGCTCCAGATGTCTGCTGAAGACTGCTCGTAGTGGTCAGGTTGAGGTGTCCACACTGTAATGGACTCCTCTGCCGTGGCTTTAACGTGGCCATCACGAGTCACGAGGGCTGCCCGCACACTGCCACTGCCCACATCCACTCCAACATAATACCAGTCTGCACATGGAGGGCCTGGCATTACCTAGGCAATAAGAAACACACTCATAGTAAAAATCTGGAAGAAGACCTCACTGCAGCATTAGAGTAGAAGATGACAACTTTTGAGAGGGGGATCAGAATGGCATTGTCACAGGTTTGTCTACAGGTGTGGGGGGCCAACCAGGGGTCATGCCCCTCCCCTCTACTCCTGGGACTTGTAGTAGTGCTGTGTGCTGATAACAACTTGGTGATACAAATCATTTCAGAATTTCAAGAAAGGACATGTCAGTAGCACAGCATTATTAGTCATAAAAATAACCTGAATAAACACTATTAAATCACTAGAATAGGAGATATACACGTCACTGAAGGTAGTCCAGCTGAATGAGTTATTTGGCACTGATCACTTACATTTAGGAGATTAGTCAATAAAAAAAACAAAAACACTATTAATCACTAGAATAGGATACATTTGGAGATTATCAGTTTAAAAACATAGAAAAAAATCAATAAAAGTATGTTGACGTGTAAAATGTTCAGTTTAATGGTTGATCTTTTTAAGTGTTTTATGTGCAATTTAGAGCGAGTATAAATATTCAGCATGTGTTAACAGAGCTGGACGGTACCAAACTCAACACTGCGGGGGGACACGCGAAGGACAACTGTAAAAAATAAAAACACTGACCTACACACTCATGTTAATTAATCTTTAACTCTTATTTACTAGGATGTAGACCCAAGATCTCGGCTTTAGCAGTGTAGTAAAGATGTGAAATCGTGCAGTTAACTATCTGAAATAAATCAGCTCCCCTCCACACATCAGCTCTGTCTCACGTCTGTTTCGAAGAATAAACTAAACACAATCCGTTTACTTTGAAATGTTTCCGTAAAGATTTAAGTGGTCGAAAGAAGATAATCAAAGAAAGCAGATTTACCACAAATTAAAGAGACGCGTTAAATTCTGGCAAAGTGTCCACACTCTGAGCTCCGAGTGAACTCTGAACTACGGCAAGTCAGGACACAACGGTAGTGACGTCAACCGCGAATCTCTAATCCACAACGGAATCGATTCTTTTGAAACGCTGTGTGAGAGTCGTTGCTGTAGAACCTAAACTTCAGTGTGTGTGTGGCTGGACCACGTCTTCGTTTTTAGTCTAAATCCATCGCATTTCTATTGCTCTTTAAACTAATCTGTGTTGTTTACGTTTTCCGTAAGGAGAAAGATCACTCTCAAAAATATTTGTGTGTGCTCATCTTATTTCACACGTAAAAGTATTTGTTGCACACAAAAGTCTGTTTTCACACAAACACATGCAAACTAAATCATACATGTAAACATAAAGTGGGCAATAGGAAACTGATATGTAGGCCAGACAGGCTATATGAAATGTGTTTTATTATTTTGAGGGGGAGGGGCAGATTCTCATGCCACCCTTGACAAGATGCCACCCTGGGCAGCTGCCCATATCACCCATATAAGAATCCGCCACTCGGATTTATAATCTTACTGTTATTTGCCTTAGTATAGGGACAGTATCCTAATTTTAAAACTACAAACAACTTAATCGCCTCACTTACCTTATACTCTATTATACAGAGGAGTGGATCTATGCACCGAGAAGACAGGGGCTGTGTATCAGTAATATGCTGTCTCTTCAGTGAGTGCCTTCTTCTCATATGGATCTTCAAATTTTTGTTGTTAATTGTAAGTCCACAGTGAGAGCATTGAACTTTTGTTTGTACATGAACACGCTTTGCAGCTGAAGGTTTTTCTGTGATAGAAGGTGCTTCTGTGGTGGAAGATATCTGCACAGAGGCAGGAGCCGTTATGGAGACTGGCTCTGCAGCCGAGACGTCTATTACAGAGGCTGAATCAGTGATGGAGGGTGTTTTTCCAACAGATGGTGGCTCTGTGACAGAATGCTGTTCTGTGACCGGGGCAGATGTTGTACTTTCAGGTAGAGGTAGCCTAGCAGATCGTCTTCTGCATGTTGTTAAATGCTTAATTATTTGAACTTTTCTTATCACTGTTGTTGTGCAGTAACAGCAGTGAAAATGAGCTTGGTCTCTACATTTCAAGTTACACTTGACAATAATGAATCCTAAAAGTAAAAACAAAACATAGGTTTTTAAAATACATAAGCACATTTACTAAATCTACAAAAAAAAGAATTGTAAATTTTTACAGGACAATAAAAAATTTAAAATAGCAATAAACCACTTACTGTCATGATCTACTGCTAGTCTGATGTGATTGTGCACATGGTTTTGTACATGATATAACTCATTAGGACAATACACTTCAGGTCCGCAGAACGGACAGTGATGTTTACTGCAACATCTAGTGCAGCGTTCAATTACAGGATTCTGCCCCTTTTTCAATACAGTGATATGCATCTACGAATAAGAAAACAATATATCACAGAATATAGTTAACATTAGTTAAGTATTTACAATTAATTCATAAAGAGTCATCTGGGATTAATAAAGTGAATAAATTAATTAAAATTATTTAAATAAAATAAAATTATTTATTATTAAATTAATAAATCTGTCTATCTATAATCAAGTAAAAAGGGTGGATTTGTGAGTTATTTTACTATATTGCATACAGTCACTATTTTCTAAGTGAAATTAGATTTGGCAGTCACACAGGACTTTATTCCAGCCAACTGTTTCGTAGCCAAGAGGCGACTAGCTAGCCGAGCTAATTAGCTAACACTAACTAGTTAGGAAAAAAGCCGCGTACGCGGTGGCTAGTGTCGACCTTGTTCATACCATAAAAACATCAGGATTTCAATTCATTAAGTTAACCCAGCAAAAATAACGACTTTAAGCATTTTTGGAAAAGAACATGTTATACAGCACTAGCATGCTACTTACTTGTTCACTTGTTTACGTCCCCACTGAATCTGCCGGGCATTTATGGTTGGGTCGGGCGGATTTGGTTGGGACCAATGAGAACACGACGTGGGAGGAGTTGGACCAGATCAGCCACACCCACTGGACCTTTTGCTGCAGTACGTACTACACAGGCGCCAGTAGTACACACTAAAGCTGTACATGAGTGTATGATATCCACACAACCGCAGACACACTGCGTGCACCATCTTATCAACGTCCATTAAGACATCACACCATCTCTGTAAAAGTCAATGTTGTGCAACAACATTTATTAGTCATTGGTGGCTATGCTGTTGCTAACTGTTTGCTAGGCTGTGTCTATGTGGTTGCTATGCTATTGGTATGTGGTTTTTAGGCTGATGCTGGGTGGTTGTGTTGTGAATCAGTCTGCTACTGACCACGCATGTTCGTTTGATCTGCGGAGAAAATTACCAGACACCAAGGAGTTCTCCTTTAAAGAAATTTATTGACAGAGCGCTCTGGGAATCAGTCACATAACACAGCAAGTGAAGATTCAAAGCGGAGAGTGTACTACCTTTCAATGGTCCCACTAAGTCCCCCCGACTTATGACAATTTTCCACCCTGCTTAGGAAACTTAGAAGTGAACGACACAATACACTGACTAA
>BRDA01009318.1:59625-76676 GCA_036984385.1 Crenuchus spilurus | reverse complement strand
TAATTTATTGATTGGATGAACTCTGATTTGCCTAAAGATGTATTTTTGTCTGTCTGATTGAATGCTTGTGTTAACAAATAAATCAGACGGTACTCGACTTACTCGAGTTACTCAGTACTTGAGTAGTTTTTTCACCAAGTACTTTTTTACTCTTACTCAAGTAATTATTTGGATGACTACTTTTTACTTTTACTTGAGTCATATTATTATGAAGTAACAGTACTTTTACTTGAGTACAATTTTTGGCTACTCTACCCACCTCTGGGTAGGAGAGTGTCACTGCTTTTTGGCTTAGTTTTGGTGTCTCCCACAAGTTGTTGAGAGTGAGATTATAGGCTTCACTACAGCTGTTTACTCTGTGCCAGGTGTTTACACATATTTCATGCAAGGCATCATGGGATGGAGGAATATCATGCTCATGCTTTGAGTTAATATTAGTGCTATAGCAATTATTTCATTTATGTTAAACAAGTGAAAGTGAAAAGCAAGTGCATTTTCATTTCCATGCATTCACATATCTTCTATTCTAGAGCTTCTATTATAGTACTTAATGAGGCTGATTATGAACTACTGTCTCCTATTCTAGAGTATCCATGATATTCTTTTAAAAACAACTTTTGTAATAATTTTTGCCCATTTTCTCCCTTTCCCAATGTGGTAGTCGCCAATTAACCCAACTCATTAGTGGCTCTCCCCATCACTTTGCACTGTCCCTGACTCTAGGAGGGTGAAAACATACACACGTCTCCTCCGTTGCGTGTGATACAGCCACCACCTCTTTTCGAACTACCGCTTGATACTAGGGCTGCGAATCTTTGGGAATTGAGCGAATCGATCCAGAATCGACTCTTGGGGTCAAAAATCGATTTTTTCCGATTTTTTCAAATACGAACAAAATATTTTACTTTACCGTTGCAATCTCTGCAAATCACATGAGTCACGTCAAGCCCTTTCTTACCTGGGTCGGGTTGACGGTAAAATCCAAAGTGTTTCCAAATGGTTGCTTTCAAAGGCCGTGGCTTGGCTTGCATGCCTGTACATAGCTGACGCTGCTTCCTGGTTTTGCCTAGCACTACGGTGGCTGAGAAGGCACATCCACACCCGCAAAAAAAATAGATTTTTTGAAAACAAGAATCGATTCTGAATCGTTCAATGTTAGAAACGCAACTCGAGTTTGAAGCGATTTTTTCCTGCACCCCTACTTGGCACACATCACTGCAGAACCAATGCGCTTGGAGGAAAGTCAATGTGTGAGTGATAGGGATTGAGAACGCCCAGAGAGAGTACCGTCAATTTTGTTTTCTTGGGCCCCAAGATCTGTTGATGACAAACCTATGACCGGGATTCGAACTCGTGATCCTCTCGTCATAGTGTCAGCGTCTTAGCTCGCTGAGCCACTCAGGGCCTGTAAACATGATGTTCTTACGTACATGACATTTTGCAATGTGCCAAAAGTAAACATTTTTACTATAGCCTATAAATTTTATGTCAACAACATCTGTGAGACACCAAAACTAAGTTACCACGCAAGACTGAGTATCTGAAGCAGCAGCTTTTGTGGA
Organism: Crenuchus spilurus; assembly: GCA_036984385.1. Taxonomy (NCBI): domain Eukaryota; kingdom Metazoa; phylum Chordata; class Actinopteri; order Characiformes; family Crenuchidae; genus Crenuchus; species Crenuchus spilurus. Next base: position 75,114 of record BRDA01009318.1, on the reverse strand, counting down.
TTTTGTTTTATTTGTGGAACAATTATTTGTTATGATGAATTCTGGGTGACCCCAAACTTTTGAGCAGCATAACATTATAATAGATTAGATTCAACTATTGCCAATGTGATTGCACACAACAGAATTTAACCTCCATGTTAAAGCCATAAGTGCAGTGATACACACACACACATGAACACACTAGGCTGTGAGAATATGTGCACGAAGCGGTGGGCAGCCATATCCATGGCACCTGGGAAGCAGTTGGGGGTTAAGTGCTTTGCTCAAGGGCACTTCAGTTACAACCTGCCCAGGGATTGAACCAGCAACCTGCCGGTCACAAGACCAGATTCCTAACCACCAGGCCATGGCTGCCTGATGAAGTTCTTGCATGTCCTGGAAACGTTTCATAAATGTGAGGTTTTGTTACAAAAACAACAGACATATTTAATATAGAAATACTGTCATCTCAATAACGGCTCCAGCCAAAGACAAAATTAATAATCAGATATTGTTGCTATAATTCAACACGAGATATATTGATACATGCAATTACATCCCAACAGCATCTTAAAGTGAGCTTCTTGGGTTTAGGCATCAGACACACAAGCTGGAATGCTAGTCAGTGTTTGGATCTGAGGGAGAGGGTTTTATTACTTACACACAGAGCACTGTTGCACGGTAACACATTTGTTTACCCACCCTGTGCTGTACCTATACTGGTCTTTCTATCTCTCAGTACAATTTGTGAGGTTGATTTAATAGTTTGTATATGACTCCTTTGTTGTCTCGTGATAACCATCAGGTGTGTTTAGTCATATTTCGGGAAGAAGACAAAAACACAAGCAATTATAAATGCACCAACGTTCTCTAATTGGGCAAGTGTTTGCCCACAGGTATGATTTCAAATTTAAAATCACAGGTATTTTTCAATGCCATTAGAAGATTAGCATAGTTATACAGATACAGTGGTAACCTACTAACGAGTATTCCAGGTAACGAGTCGAGATCTCGGAATATTTTGTTCCAGGTAACCAGTAAAATTCCAAGTAACGAGTAGCCTAAATGAGTTCAAGTATGCCAACCGCTAGGGGCGCAGCGATCGTAGCATCCCCTAGATGCTAGCGTAGAAGAAGAGGTCAGTCATTACCTTTGACCGCTGTCCAGTGAAAGTGAAAGTGCTAGTGAAAGCGACGCAAAGAAAGCAAAAGTTAGTGAACAAGAAAGTTTTACTTTTACTTTTCATATGATAAGTGTAACCATGCCATACACGTACGCCCGTCCTCCTGTCCTCCTTAGCCGCCAGCCTACACGAGCGCTGTCGTCGTCTCGTTTATTTTTTAAAAACCCATATAAACACATTATTTGGCATATTAAAGTATACTGTATATTGGCCGGCTGACACGGATTAATCAGTTTTACATGTATTCTTATGGGGAAAATGCATCCAGCTAACGAGCAAACCAGCTAACAAGCTCGGCTCCTGCATGGATTAAACTCGTAAGTAGGGTTACCACTGTATGATTGGAAAATCAGAATCTCAGATGATTACAATATTTCATTCAAATTTGAATAAATTACTATTCCAACAGTATCAACATTAAAACACAAAATGTTTGAAATGTGTCACTTCACATGTAACAAATATAAAATATAAGACTGAATTAAATTCTGAACACAGATAAACTTCTCCACAATGACTGATGTCCAAAAAGACATGATAATATGGTGACAGGTGAAGTGGGATGTTCAAGAGCCACTGTAGTGAAGGTGCACTGAGAATGGGCTTCTTGTATCTGAGTGCCTCCCAACAATATAACAATGGTGCCTTAAGGGCCACTGATGCCAGAGGAGAATGACAAATCTGTCAAGTGGTACAGAGCAATCGACACACCACAGCGGACAGTTGACCTCTATAATGTGCACAGGAGCAATGAGGAAGTGTCACATGTCACATGTCATCTGGTGATGGGCTGATGTCCAGGGGTGAGCTGGGTGTGATGTCCAGGAGCGAGTTAATTCCAAACCAGGGATGGTAATAATATTCTGACATGACCATTTACAGACACACACGCACACACACACAAAAGGAAAAGAACCTTATGCTCTGTACCAGCTGACACAAGTAATGATGATTAATTGGGAGGTGTAACAGTGCCTCTAGTGGACAACTAGTAAAACTACAGATTAATAAGTGCAATGTCTCTGCAGTTTAATATTTTTGGATTTGTAACAATTTTTTGTTCACTTTCAGTGTGATCCTTTACGTCTGTTCCTCTACATGGCTTTAGCTGAAGTTCTATTATTGTACCATATTTAAAATAACTTTTATGCTACAATACAAACAACATTTATTCCTTTGTTGCATAACCCACATAATGTGAGTCACATATTTTTGTCCAATCTTTCCCAAAGCTCTCAGGGTTATTTTAGTGTAGCTGATCGGTTGAAACATTTGGCATGCAGCTGAGGGTCTTTGAAGATATAAACTCTTGGCCTGTTTTAAAAGCCTTAAAGCAGAACAAAACACGGCAGAGATTAGAGTGTAGGCTGGGACAGAGGGAAAGAGAGAGAGTCTTACCTTTCTCTCTACATTTCATACTGAACAAAAGAGTTCTTCAATTCCATTTTATTTTCAAGTTTCATTCTCCTCTCTGTGTGACACTGTTGTTGCCCTCACACAGTTATCTTTCTATTTCTTTTGCTTAGAAGTTAAAAGAGATGGAATTCAGCCTCTTTTGTGCATTTAACCTCATCAGCTTCTTGTCTGTCTCCCTTACTCACTTTCTCTCAGTGTGCCCCTCTCTTTCACACGAGGAGAACCTCTGTTCACTTCTAACTGACAGGCCGTGCTTCATTAATTCCGGCACCATTGACCCGCGGCACTGCGTCAATTAATTCATTCTCCACTGGATAATAAGGCCCATTGTCTGCGGCTCTCTTTGGATTCACTGAGGAGGCTGCCAGAGTGGTTCTGCTGGCCATTTGCTCCAGTGACAGGTATATGGACCATCTCTGCCCAATAATATTCAACTATGATTTATTCAGATGCTTATTCTCTTCTTAATACAATGTTGCTGCTTTCAATACTGTGTAAAGGTATAACTCTCTGGACAGAGAATGCATTTTTACTTTTAAATAAGAGCCAGTTTGGGAATGTAAACTTTGTTAATGTTAGATCAAAGCATTAATTCTACAGTCCATATCATACACACACCTACTGAACTGAAAAACAGCGAGTTTTGAGTTTATAGACATTTATATATGCACTTATTCAGCCTACTCATATAAAAGCTGTAAGGACTCTCTGAGCCAATACAGACAACATATTTTCATATATCACTCTTAAAGGCACAGTAACAAAAACAGCCTTTGCTATTCAAAACATTGTTTATTGCTCCCGAACTGACACTAATGATCTAAGTTGAACTTGAAACATACAATAAAGAGAAGAATGCACTCTGTAATACAGTAAAACAAACTGGTTAGAAGAGAATGATTTTCATTCACTGCAGCTTCACTCACTTGATGGATGTGTAGTAGAACCTCAATGAGAGATTTGGAGATGCTAAAGCCAACACACTGATAGGCATAAACTCTAATTATATATAGTCTTGAACAATGGAAACCTTAGCTCTCACATAAATAGCTTTATATATAATTGTATGATGTGGCTAGAGCTGGATAACATGATAAGCTGGAAAAAAAAACAGTGAACGTGAGATTTGGCTTTGAGACAAATTAAACATGAACTTGATCAGCTCAAATACTGCTTATAACCATTTTAGACCAAGCGCTGCATATTCTCTATTGCCTTTTGTGCACTGGCATAGTGCCAGTGATGCTGCCAAAATCTCAGAACAATGTCTCTTGACTGGTAAAACTGTCATACAGGCACTATAATTTTGATGATCTGGAACCCATGAAAGTGATGCAACAGCCAAATGGCATAGCCCTGGGGTTACCATGTAAAATTGTTTATTCACGTTTTAGTCATTTACAGGATGTCCATGCCTCAAGTGGAGGAGTTTAAGTATTTCGGGGTCTTGTTTATATGTGAGGGTAAGAGAGAACGGGAGATCGACAGGCCGATTAGTTCAGCATCCGCAGTGATGCAGACTCGGTACCAGTCTGTTTTGGTGAAGAGAGAGCTAAGCCAGAAGGCAAAGCTCTCTGTCTACCAGTTGGTCTATATGCCAACTCTCACCTATGGTCATAAGTTTTGGGTAGGACTCAAAGAATGAGATTGCAGATACAAGTGACTGAAATTAGCTTTCTACATATGATGTCTGGGCTCTCCCTTAGAGACAGGCTAAAGAATTCAGACATCCTGGAAACTCAGAGTAGAGTCGCTGCTCTTCCATGTTGAGAGGAGCCAGTTGAGATGGTTTGGGCACCTAGTTAGGATGCCTCCCTGGTGAGGTGTTCCAGGCATGGCCCCGGGGAGACAGCATATCTCTCAGCTGGCCTGGGAACACCTTGAAATCCTTCCATATGAGCTAGAAGAGGTGGTTACGGAGAGGGACGTCTGATCTAATTTACTTGGGTTGTTACCCCTGTGAACCGGAAGAGGATAAGTGGAAGATGATGGATGGAGGGACGGATGGATTATAAAATAACTGAAAAGCTTATAAAAGTACAGGGACTACAATAACAAACTGTCTAGCACTGGTACTGGATGGTGCGGAAATGAACATCTGATGAACTGCGATGTGATGAACTGACTTGGTGACTCATTGCTGTGCAAGTTATAAACATTCACCTCTGCTGTTGGTAAATTAAAATCTTCTTAAAAACCCAGATTCTGGATAGTTAGACATGCCCTCAAAGAAAAAACTAAATTTGCAAAAGAAGAGTATGTTCCACCATGCGGTTTATACAATGTCTTCTTCCAACTTATGGAACATCCACATCCAGTTATGTAATCATTGGGCGCTTAAACAAAAAAAGCATTTAACATGTTAAAAGTTCACTGGAACCATCATAAGCACCAGTGCTTTTTTTGGTGGAAAAGTGGAATCTGACCTGAATCAGTATCAGGATATGGGTACTTGAGATGCACTCAAAACCACGCAGGTGAACCACACTGCTGATTAATACAGACTGCCTCAATGCAGTTACTGCCACACAGCAGATCATTACTTTGTTTCTATTTCACTCTGTTGCTCTCTATTAAACAAAATAGATACAACTTTAAATGTTGTGCATAACTGGGAAGAACCAATCAGCTCATAAAACCTATCTAACAATCAGGTAGAGTGTTAAACTGCAATGTCAGCCTCCTCTTTCATCTTTTTTGTGACTGTCATATTACTATAAGGGTCTGCTCCCACTGTAGCTTTCTGTGATTAAGAGCAGGCTCCTTTTTCCTGATACACTAGCGCCAGTCATCAGTTGATATTGCTTGCAGCTGTGACTGGTACGCTTTTCAATCCCGCTGTGCCAGTTTGAATCCTGATGTCTGCCTTCTTATGATCAAGGCTTCTAGCTCTGGGTTTTTCCTTAAACATGGCAGCAATCTAGAGACAGTTTCCCTCCCTTCCACCTGGATCACTGGCTGGCATGTTATATAAAATAAACAAACATGGACTATAAAGCTGCCTTTATCAGAGACAATAAAATTAAATGTCAACTACAAAGTGAAAAACAGAAGCAAAGATGAGTAGAGATACAAATTAAGCAGTGTGAAAGAACCATTCAGAACATGTACTATAAACTGGTGATACTAGAGTGCTTGTGGCATAAGACTTTTGCACTATACTGCACATGTTAATGATCGTAGTTGGTTTCTCAGTGCAGCGTTATGGTTCATTGGGTTGGCCACCTTCTGTGGCTTATCAGTGGTTAATGACTGGTACAGTCTATTCAGCCTAAGCATATACTGACTGTTACAGATTAGGTACACACTTTCCCTGTGAGCCTGTGTGTGTGTGTGTCCATTCACAATGTCCCTGTCCCTGTGGAATACTCCACGCGTCATTAAGCTATATCTCCGTTTGCTCAGTGTACTGTGATCGTATGGATGAATGGAGAAGAACACGGGCACTTGCATGTACACTAGGGCTGCATAATATATCATCTGATAATGCTTGTCCTGCAATGTATTTTTAGATATAATGCAAAATTTGATATACTTTCAATACTGATATAAAAGTATATCATCTGCAAGTCTAAATAATTAAATGTCCAATTATGTTTTTTTCAGGCTATTTGGAGTCCAGGCTTTAACCACAGCTGTATCAAGGGTTCATTAATAACACTCGAATATAATGCAAGCTATTGCAATATGGCTGAGAGTATACTGAAATCTCATTAGTGAATATGTAGAGAAATAACTGCAATTAAGGAAGTTTCCAATCAATATAATATTAATAAAGTTTTGTAAATTCAAAGCATTTGAAGATATAAAAACTGAAAATCAAAACAAATGGTAGGCCTGTTATTAATTTTTTGCAGATGAAAAACTGTCATATAAATAATAGCACTGAACAATTTAATTGTCTTTTTGTGCAAAGACGTGCACATGCAAAAGCATACATAGTATTTGCAGTTTACAGTCTGTAGAGTTAATGTTTCTCTTGAGTATCACCTGTTTGAGAGATTCACTATCATTTTGCAAACATGCTAGTATTAGCATTAGCATTAGCTACCTAAAACACAAACAATGATTGCATCCAAAATGGCATACTTAGCCAGTATGTACTCCAGTATGCACTTCATGACATTGTATCAAACCTTAAAATATGTGTACCATCACATCTCAAAGATCCAAAACACAATTATTACACATCTGATCACAGTTATTGATAATGTCACTTATTTAAGCTGAGTAAAGTAATAATAGAATGTGAATTTTCATAAATTATGTTGAATCAAATAAATGCTAATAAAAGAAAGTATTGAAGCATCTTGGATCTTATGAAAAAAAAAAAACATTGTTACTTGGTGTTAGAACTGTTAAGGCTTTATATTGCAGCAGTGAGTAATGTTTCTTTATAAGAGCTTGAGTTGTGTTTATGGTCAGTTTAAATGTATTGAGTATCACAGGCAGGGAGCAGGACAGCTGATTATTTTACGTGGTTTCTACTTTACAACTTGCCAACATTAGACAAAATGAGACAATTAAGTTGTTATTTGCAATGACTTGGCAATTAATCTTCAGCTAAAATTCCAGAATAGTGATACCCTTATCACAGACACATACTCAAGCTAATCAATACGTGCTTCAGCTGTCCAGGCTCTTCGTAAGTGTATATCGTATGATGTGGCTGTGACACAGATATTATATTGAAAAATCCTGGAGTGTGCCTTTAAAATCCAAAACCCAAGCATCACTTTCGGCAACTGCTGAGGTTATTTGATCGTTCTTTTAAGCCGCGTTTGAAAAGACGTGAAAAAACACACCATAGGCCGACTCATTCTCTCTAGGAATGCTACAATATGCATTCCTCATGAGTTGTGACCTACAAAAAATATGGTTGGGTTTTTTGCAGCGTTCCAGCAGAACGGATTTTCTGGCATGGTTGTGAATGTAACCTCAGCGCTGGTGGGAGGCTCAAAGCTTCCACCAATCTCCTTTTTGCTTCTGTCATCTTGGCACAAACTTGCTGGAGACAGCAGCTTCTATACTAAAAGTAGTGGTGTGTTGAATTTGCTTGATAAATTATGTACATAATATCCTCATAAATAAAAAGTTACGACATGACTGTTGTGAACAGTGAGGTTTCATTTTCACAATAGTATTTGCACAACAGTTTTTAAGTTGATGCGGCACAAATAAAATCAGGTAAATTCAATGTTTTACTTTTTTCTTTTATAAAGTACAACAATGCAAGATTAACACATATTGTGTACTGGCTTCCATAAATGTCACTGGCGGCAGAGTGACAAGGTTTGGTCATGGGTCACGTCTCCACACCGAACAGAGTTTGGAGCTGTAATTGATTAACACAGCCTCACTGTCACTCATCTCTTCCACAGCTTCCACAGAGTTATGCTAATGCACTTCTGAGCTTTTTATAGGATGAGACACTCACTGGAAAGGGGAGAGGGACTGATCACCTATTTATCACATTTTCACACATTGTATTGACCTCTTTTACTCCTGTATATATCATGCAGCTTGTATCTGGATTCTATCCTGGTGGATCATAACTTACAGTTAGTAGTCAAATGCATTTCAGATTCGACAGACTGAAAGTGAAAATGCACCCATTGGCCAATGTGCTTGTACACACAGAAGAATCTGACCTCTGCATTTAACCAAACAGTGCAGTTAAACCTACATCAATGAACAAACACTAGGGGACAATGAGCACACTTGCCTGGAGCGGTGGGCAGCCCTGTTCACAGGGCCCAGTGGGGCAGTTGGGGGTTACATTCTTTGCTCAAGGGCACATCAGCAATGTCACTGTGGCACCAGAGAATCAAAGCCAACCCTGCTTCTCTAACCTTTAGACCATGACTTGACTGTAGTCTCATAAGCCAAATTTTTAATCTAAAGGAATGTAATGGTTTTTGTAGAACCTCCTACTCTGAGAGGAACGGGAGCTTAGATTGACAAACAAAATAAACAACCACAGACTGTTGTTGTTGCTTGATGTCTTATAGCAGATAATGGTTCACATAAAAGGTAAATGTGACCCCGCCAGGGAAAACCAGGGAAAACCAGGCCAAAGTCACTGGGCAACTTCTTGAGATGTGGTGTCGTTCAGCCTGTCACTCACAATAGCGACAAAACGTAGCCACTTGGTTTTATTGCTGTAAATGAAAGATAATAGTCTCAGATATCTATTATAGTACATATTTTGATCAAAAACTTAAATTCACCAAAAAAAGTTGTTTTAGTGCAGTAAGCCGTTCAGCAAATTTGCAGATTTTACCTGAAAAAACGGGTTTCTGTAACCTCTCGAATCCGAAAGTAGAACTACTTCTACCGCGGAGGTGCACAAGCTTGTTGGGCGTCATTCGGCTCCTGAACTACTTCTCTTCACTGTAGAAATGTGCTTGAGCTCATGTATCCATCCACCAAACGTGAGCAGGTCAGATGTCTTCAGCTAAACAGAGCGATTTTAGCCAGCGTCATCTTTTAGTGTTCATGTCTGCTATATTTGGATTTATTTTGATACATTTTTAAGCGTTTCTGGTGTATTAATGTCTTGTGACACAAATAAACTGAGTTGAGTATCAGTATGCTAAGTCTCAGAATGCTCTGAAAGTATGAGAGATAATCGGCTGAAACTTTGTGTCAGGCTTCCTTTAACAGCACCCTTTACAAATATGCTAATAACTCATATTTGAAAAAAAGAAAAGACTTTGACCTGGTTTTCCCTGGCGGGGGTCACAAATAACATTTATTAATGTGATGCTGTGAACGTTTTATAATCTATCAACTACATCGATCAGCCGTAACATTAAAACTGATTTGCTAATATGACTATTATACTGTCAGTCCTCCAAAAACAAAACAACTCAGTTCCACCAAATCATGAACCCATCAAGACCTCTGAAATTGTTCAGTGCTATCTGGTACGGCGATGTTAGTAGCAGATCCTTTAAGTGAGATGGACCTGCCACAAATCAGACATCCCAGATCAGTACCATCACACAGCTGCACAATAGGGTTGAGATCTGGGGAATCACTGTCGATAGGTACAGAATATAGCTGACTGGGAGAACATTGAAAGCCTTGCTGCTTCAGAGATGCTCCGACCCACTCGACTGAACATAACTACTTGGTCCTTGTTAGAGTGGCTCAGATCTGCCTGCACATTTTTCTACAGAATCCAACACAGTCTACAAGAATTGACTTTGTTTACCATCTAATACATCCCAGCCTTGACATGCACCATTACTACAAGATAATCAATGTTATTTGCTTCATCTGTGAATGGTATTGATGTTGTGGATGATCATTGTATATACTTGCTCTGAAAGGTCATTGTTGTCTGGGTGCAGGGCAAGTGATGGCTAGTAAAAGTTTATTGCTGGATATAAATCAGACTTCTATATGGTGCAAATGACACAAATTAGCTGAAAACATGACAACCAACTGCCAGTGTTGTTACTCATTTCTGGTTTTATTCCAAATATAGTACTGCCTTAAAGATTTCACATGCTGTTGTTCATTTAGTTACACTATTTAAAGAAACACACCAATTTAAAGAAACTGCAGTCTATGTTTGCGAGAAGGTGGCAAGAGGCTAATTAGCCTCCTTTTTCTTTGTGGATCATTGATCATGTGCATTATCAAATAGCTGCAGTGGTGATTAATAAGGCAAAGTAAAGACTAAACTGGAAGTTTATTTAAACTAAATAACTTGGTGCACAGTGTACTGAAGTGGAACTCACATCAGTAAGTGAGCTAAGGAGGAACAAAGCCCCCATAAAATACTGGAAATACAGGGGGCAGTCTTATCCCTATATTCAGAGCAGCAGATTGAGGTGTCACCACAGTATTGAGAATGGTTTTAGTGGTCAAATGTCTTGCATGCCTTACTATAATACCTCCTAAAGTGGTCTAAATGCTCAGGTATAAACTAATAGAAATTCGCATGCGCAAGAGATATGAAACTAGAGTTGCACCAAAAAATCTAAAGTATCAACACATACTCAAATTAGCAATTGATTCTATTCAATTTAGTCAATTTTATAATTGAGACTTTCAATATTTTCAATACTATGATAAGTCAATACATCACTGTATTTGGCTGCATTTGTGCTGTATTTTGTTGATAACTGAAGAGTTCTGTATGGATTACAAAGATTATGTTTTTTTTAAATGCGTGAAAAATGTCATGTATACATGTGGACCAAAATATGGTATAAATTGGGTCTTTTACAAATGAAAACAGTCGGTTTTTTAAAAAGATTTTCTTCAGCAGAACTATTACAGATACATCAATTTGGAAATTTGTGGTTTCTTGCAATGACAAATTGTACAAGTATGCTAACAAGTTAGTCTTACTAAATCTCATAATTTGGAAAAACCTGCTGCCAAATTTAGGCCACTTTAAGAACTTTTTCAGGTGTACATTGAAACGTTCTGCTAACAGAAAACTATCAAATTGGTACTACATAGCTCAGTATCTCTAGTTACAATAGAAAAATGCATTTGTTTCACTCAAAGCAATGATGCTCTAAAACAATTCAATATTTTTTGTGGGATTAAACTCTTTTAATGTTGTTTAAGAGAAGCGTAGTCTTTTCAATGTCTAAAACATAACGGTAGCTCTATACCAAAAACACTGCAGCTTTTCTGGCACACCTATATGCCAGTATTACTCTGTTGTAACAATTTTCAGAGAACTGCTATCCTTTATTCAGTAGTTATACATAATCATGGCAATAATAATGATTGCAAAATATGTTCCTATACAAATATACCTCCAATATTTTAGTGGATGGCAATAAAAATTAATTAAAAATACATATAATATATTATAAGGGCATCTTATAGGGCAACTTCCAATGAGAAACTGCTGAAGCAGCACTGTGCTCGCCCCCTGAGTCTGACAGTGCTAAAAAAGATCATAGCTGTATGATGTGCATATAGTATGTTTCAGTGGGGGCGTCTGTTGTTATTCTGCTTACAGGAAAAGGAGCTACAGGGTTTACTTCTAACTGCAACTGCTCCAGTTTGTAAATGCTTAATACTACAATGATTCCCTAGAATTAACTGACATTTGGATCAGCAAGAAAGAAGACTAAATATCAGCATGAACAAAGACATGAGATCGATCAGTTTGACCTCAGCTTCAGCTGACAGATGTTTTGTATTTCCATTCCGTGGTCCTAAATTATCAATCAGGCCTAGCACTAAGGAAACTGGCACTAAGGAAACTGATGGGTAAATTGAAATGGGCAAATGGAAAAATAAACGCAACAAAAGCTGGCACATGAAACAGTGATACTTGGCCAAAAGTGCCACTGCTTCTACTGTGGAACATTTCTTTCATGTCCTTGTGCGCATGCATTACATTATGAACAGCTGGCCTAAATGTCAAGCTAGCAGCACAACGAGTCTCATTGGGTTTTAGCTCTTTGTGGGAACAGACTGACTTCAGGATGAAGGACAACAGCAGTTTTATTTAAAATGCTTCAAAGAAACCAAAGCTGATATTTTGCTTACTGAGGTTAAGATTAGCTGGAATATGAATTAATTTACATACATTCATGCAGAAGCAGGTTAAAACATCGCACAAGTATAGAAATATGTGTGTGTGTGTGTGTGTGTGTGTATGTGTGTGGAGGGGGCAGTGTATGGCATGTGTGCGTATGCATGCGTGTGAAAAGTGTGTTTGCATGTGTGCACATCCGTGTGCTCATAGCCAGTAATATGTGCGCCCACAATGTGTACGTGTGCATCTATGCCAATAAAATGATGGTTCTTCAAGATTTCTTCAATAAATGAAACGATTCTACACAGAACCATGAGCATGAAATTCTTCACACTGATGAAGCATGTGTTGCATATGTTTGCATTATTACTAGTATTATTAAGTGCTGTGAAGTTGATTCAGACTCCTCATGACCATACAGAGAGCGTTGCTCATTCATAATTCCTCTTATTATATCCATCCATCTTCTTGCTTGTCGCCATTTACCTTTAACTGTTCCAGTAACACTGTCTTTTTAATTAAACTGGTTCACCTCATAATATGTCCACAATAACATTAGCTTCAGTTTGGTAATCTGGGCTTCTGAACAATATACAACACAATCTGAAGAAGCTCTTCACCATAAAAAGAGTCATTTAAGCATGTAAATATAAATTCTATATGAAACCATGTTCTTTTCTAAAGAACCCCTGAAGAACAACCTTACATGCGCATACATGTGCATGTGTATGCGTTGGAGCATGTGTGTGCATGCATACGGAAAGCATGCAAATGTGTGCACATGCTTTAGTGTGTTTGTTAACCCATGTGTTGTTTTACTGGTCAAAAATGACCCACTACTGTTTGCCAGTAAAGGAAACGCAATACCTGAAGAGTTTCCAGTACTACTTTCTGCACATTACTGCTTCTTTCTTATGCTCTTGGTAAAAATCATGTGTAAAATAAAAACACTGCGTAGGTGAAATGATTACTCTAAACTGCCCTGGTGAGTGTGTGCATGTCTGTGTGTGTTCAGCAATAGACTGGCACCCTGTCCTAGGTTTGGCTAAAAGAGTAAAATGCCCTGCCCAGCACCCAGTGAAGAGTATGGAGAGTCAACATGACTGTGAACTTGACTAAGCAGATAAGATGATTGAATAATAATAATAATAATAATAATAATAATAATAATAATAATAATAATATCCCTGTGTCTGCATGGGTTTTCACAGAGGTCAGGTGAACTGATTACTCTAATTTGCCCTGCTGTGAGTCAGGGAGTGTGTGTATTTCTGTGTGTCTAGTGATAGATTGGCACACTCTCCTGAGTTTGTCTAAAACTGTGAAATGCTCTGTCCAGCACCCAATGAAAGGGTATGGGGACATGACAAATAAACATAATAATAATAATAAACATAATAATAATAAACATAATAAACATAATAATAATAATAATAATAATAAAACCTCTATTTTAGTAAGGATGTGTTGTAATTAGTGGTGTCCACTCTTTCTGCACTGTTAAAGAGGGAAAACAAAGATTTTCACACAGTTTGTAATGAATGACAAATAGTATCTTCATGCCAAATAGATTTGGAGTTTATAGCTCCTCTAGTTTTAGGGGGATGCGGGTCACTTCTCACTCTTAAGACAAAAGAGAGGGATGAGTGTTCCCAGAACGTTAAAACGTCAACAAGCTCAGCATGTATGTGCGCGAGCGTGTACGAGCACGCGCACGCGTTTGCCTTGTGCGCGCGCTCTCTGTACGCAGCTCACCTTGATGAGTTTGCACCTGATCTGCGCGGACACCATGTGGCTGTTCCTCAGGTTGCCCACGCGGAACATGAGGCACAGCTTGCCGTCCCGCTGCGAGATCACGGCGTCCTGACTGAACATGAGCGTCTCGGCGCGCTTCTTGGGCTGCGACATCTTGATGAACATGCAGCCGATGAGGAAGGCGTCCACGATGGAGCCCAGCAGCGACTGGAAGAGGAAGAGGATGATGCCCTCGGGGCACTTCTCGGTGATGTAGCGGTAGCCGTAGCCGATGGTGGCCTCGGTCTCGATGAAGAAGAGGAAGGCGGAGGGGAAGTTGTAGACGTTGGCCACGCACGGCGTGTACGAGGCGTCGTGGCCGTGGTTGAGGTCTCCTCGGATGTAGGCGATCACCCACCACATGGACGCCATCACCAGCCAGGCCACCGTGTAGGTCAGGATGAAGATGAGAAGGTTCCAGCGCCACTTCAGGTCCACCAGCGTGGTGAAGAGGTCCGACAGGTAGCGGCTGGTCTCTCCGCCGAGGTTTCCGTGCTGGACGTTACAGCGGCCGTTCTTCTCCACGAAGCGCTGCCGCTTCTTCCTGACGGGCGCCGAGAACGGAGCGCCTCGGTTAGTGTTCACCACCTGGTAGTCCTCGCCGAATTTACGCCGGAGAGCGGCCATAACTTTCCTCTGCTGTAGTGCTCAAAACCAAAACAATAAAGCGTCACCGCGCTGTCCGCATCACAGCCCCGCTGCCTCCGCTCTCACAAGTCGTTTAAATGAAGAGTCTTCACTTAACACATGTTTACTGACCCACCCGGAAGCTTTCCGTTCTCTCCTGATAACTTTTCTCTTCGGCTCTGTTTGTGTCAGTGAGTTTGAGTCTGTTAGCTCAGAGCGGTCCGGACTGACTCTCACTCAGAAACAGTCGCTCAGTCAGTCAGACAGTCAGAGTGAGGCTGGAGGAGACTCAGCTGAGGTGGGCGGGGCGGAGGAGGAGGAGAAACGTGTGTGTGTGTGTGAGAGAGAGAGAAAGATCTACACCCTCTCTTTTTTCTTTTTCTTTCTTTCTTTCTCTCTCTTTAATTATTTTATGGTTTTCTTTCTTTCTTATTTATTTACTTAGAGGAGTGAAGTGTGCACATGGCCAGAACAACGCTGACACATACATACATATACAGTACACATTACACTTACATAGCACCTTTCTAGACACCCAAGGATGCTTTACAATCAACACACTTCATATACACACACTCCAGTGAGAAGCGGCAGCCGGTCGCGCACAGTATACTCTCAACCGTCCACTGCATCGAGCACTAGGGGGATCACCCAGGACAGAGTGCCAACCATATCTGGGAATACACACATACAGACATACACATTCATACACACAAGAGGGTATTTTTAGAGTAACCAATTCACCTGATCCCTATGTTTTTGGACTATTTGAGGAAACCAGAGTCCCCGGAGGAAACCCACGCATGGAACATCGAACATGGAAACTCCCCTCAGATGGGGATTTAAACCCAAGACATCAGCGCTGAGAGGTGAACGTGCTAACTAGGGATGCACCGATACCACATTTTTTCAAACCGAGTACGAGTACAAGTACTTACATTTAAGTACTTGCCGATACCAAGTACCAATA